>AYEL01086515.1:0-23478 GCA_000484575.1 Olivierus martensii
TCATTTTTATAAGTCACACTAATCGAATATCGCATTATTTGAACTCACGCTAATCGAAGCCTACCTGTAATTAAGAAAAATTAATTGAGTTAATATAATTCAATTTTAGAATTCTTTTTATTAATCCTAAAATGTAATAAATAAAACTGAAAAAACATTTAAAAAGTAATATTATATCACAAATCGTGAAAGCCTCATGGACTGCCTTTTGGATAGCCCTGGTATAGATAATGCATTACTGTATTTTAACACACAGTATAAAACATCAAAATGTTTGCTTTGTAATTAATAAATGACAAATATTCAATAATTTTTGCTTTGATTATCATGTAAAGACATTAATGCAATCAAATAAAATTGCTTTTAGCAAATGTTATTCCGTATTATAAAATTCAAACATGCAAAAAATGCATTGTAAAACTAATAGATGTTTAGTATTTTAGAACAATATGGTGAGAGATTTCTGATACAAAAACATTCACTTTTTGAAATAAATACTTAATATAAAGCATCTATTTTTGTGATGTTGATATTTTAGACAACTGTAATTGGATTTTTACAATATTTTTTCCTAGATTTACATTAAAATTTGAATAATTTTCTGTTTCCATATTTACATAATTTTTATCTATGTAAATAAATCAATGAAATACAATATTGTATTTCCTAATTTTAATCAAAATAGAATATAAATTAATTACTTACCATGGTGTAAAGCTGATGAATAATGGTTATTTTTAAATGAATAACTGCATCATTAAAATGTCATTCAGATGTTACTCTTTTCATTCATAATGTTCTATTGTGAATGAGAGAAATAAAAATGCAATAAAAAACTTAATTATATTATTTAATTGTAACAAATAATATCTAAGCATTGTTTAATTGTAATAAAGAACATTATCTGGCAAAAATATTGGAGGTAATATGTTAAGAACAAAGATGGATGTTTACAAACTGTTAAGTGGAATAAACATGATATCAGATATGGAAATAAAATGATGCAAGGATAGAATTTGAGATGAACAAGACGATCTTTATTTTAAAAAATATCCATTACTTTTTAACATTTTTTTCTCATTTATTATTAAATTTTATGCTAAATATAATTTTTTATAAAAGACATATTTTTCAACTACTTTTAATTTCAGAAAATTTGATTCATAAAAAAATCAGTCTTGGATATCCACTATGAATATTTGGTCTGGAACTGTTTAAATATTTATGCAATTGCTATATTCAAGGCAAGGCTTTTTTTGGCCCAGTTAGTACATTTTAACTGAGATATATCTGTAAATTTAGTAAGCACTCAAATCACAAAAGTGGACTTACATTAACTTGAATAAATCATGTTAAATTGTTAAGATTTGATATTTGAATTGATAAAACAAATCAAAATTAACTTTTTTTTTATCAATTCAAATATCAAATTCTAAAATGATTAAATCTTAAATATTTTATTGATGGGAAGTTCTCTCTTTGGTTGATTGATGAGTACATAACTTTATATAATAATAAATTTTTTCCTTCCATGTTAGACTTTGAATCTCCTTGCTTCTGCACTTCCTGCTTATATTGACTGTATAAGCAGTGGTAATATAAATAGTTATTGAGTTCTGACTTACAGAACTTTAGTTGCAATCATGTCATTGTGATTGACTGACAATGTTAGTTTGACTGACAATGTTAGTTTGTATAAGCAGTGGTAATATAAATAGTTATTCCTATATTGACTGACAATGTTAGTTTGTATAAGCAGTGGTAATATAAATAGTTATTGAGTTCTGACTTACAGAACTTTAGTTGCAATCATGTCATTGTGATTATTTTGCATATATAATTTAATAAAGAAAAATTATTCAGATTTCAGTTCAGCAGTGATGTCATGCATAATAATCTCTTACCTTTAAATATATTGTTATTAATTATCATCACTTTTATATTTTTGAGGTAAATTCTTTTTCTCCTAAATAAAATATTCAATAAAAATAATAGAAAAAGGTTTGGATTTAGTTCACAAAGTTGTAAAGGTTTCTTAAATTTAAAATTCTTAAATTTAAAATAATCTTAGAATTTGTTTATGTCTTATTCATACTTACAAATGTCTGTTATTTTAACATTCTTACTATATGCTTTTAGTATTTAATGCAGTAATTTACAATGTCATATTTCTATCATCTTCTGTTTGCTGAATTTATATATTCTTTCTTTCATTCTTCTTATGATTCCTTTTTAAGAGCTTTGCAGTTTTCAACAAGCAAAATTTTTATTTGGTTAATAGAAAATTTCTATAACTAAATATTTTTTTACATGTTCTAAATATAATAGAATATTGTAAGTGATATTCTATTTAAAATTAATATTTTGAATAAAACTCACATTTTGACACTATTGTCATTTTTAAATGAAATAACAATAAGCAAATCTCAAATTTGATTGTCTATTGAACCATTTGATTAATTTTTATGATATTCACTGAAGATTAATATTATGCATTATTATATAGCAGCACAAAATCATAATGTTTAGATATTAAATATCAAAATAGGAAATTTTTTATACTGTGTATTGTCCAAGGAAACATAAAAATGATTTTATTAAAATTTTAAAGTAAGTATCAATCACAATTTAAAACTGTATAAGTGTATATGAGAAAATTCAAATGATTCACAGATACACATGAATTAGGATTATGATAAAAGTTACAATTTAAAAATTGCTTATTCACTTAATATTGCAACTGTAATGAGTTTCAAAATGTTTACACTAACAAAATTATTATGAAATGTAAGATTCAAAATGGGAAAGTAGAAGTCAAATTTATTCATTTAGTTTTTTACATCCATACTATTTATTATTACTATATATTGGTGAATTTAAATATTAGGAAAAAGATTTTTTTTAAATCAATATTGACATTCTATAAGATTCGTCAAATATAGCTAATTGATTTGAAGAAGTGTAAATTCATTTCATTTTGAAAACAAATATTTGTTGAATGAAAGATTATTTTTACCTATCAAATGATGACTTCTGAAAAATCAGTTTTATTCAGATATATGCAAAAATATTATTATTAGTTTTCTTATGATATTTGCTTAAAATAAAATTTTATCCTATAAAAAATGTGTTGAAAATGCAGCAAACTAAACAGAAGTGCAAAATGACAGATAAATGAGGACCTATAGTATATTTAATGTCAGAAGCAACAAGTAAATTAACCCAAGTTTTTAAGGCAATGGAATAAAATAAAGTCGTACTTTCTTACATTTCTCTGCATGATAAATAGAAAACCAGTTAGAAACCTATAGCAGTAATTGTAGAAAACTAGGTAACTGCATTTTATGAGAACTAACTTAAATATGCATTACAGTGATACCTCAGTTCACGAACACAATCCGTTCCTTCACCCTGTTCGTGATCTGAAAAGTTCGTAATCCGAATCAATTTTTCCCATTGCAATTAATGTAAATCCAAATAATACGTTTTTTTGTCCAAGAAAAGATTTTTAACATGTTATGTGTGGAAATAATACAGAAAGAAAATAAATATAACAGTAATATTAGAAAAAAATTTTAACATGTTGTGTGTGGAAATAATACAGAAAGAAAATAAATATAACAGTAATATTAGAGAAAAGCATGTTTAACACCACCTCCACTAACACTTTTAACTTTTTGGGAGCCATAACAAGGGATAAATTTAATTTATTAACACACTTAACTTTTTGGGAGCCATAATAAGGGATAAATTTAATACACAACTTTTTTGGGAGCCATAATAAGGGATAAATTTAATTAAATAAAGACAACTTTTTTGGGAACCATAATAAGGGATAAATTTAATTAAAGAAAAAAAATTTTTTTGGGAGCCATAATAAGGGATAAATTTAATTAAATAATGAAAATAACATTAGAAGAAAGCATGTTTAACACCACCTTCACTGACACTTTTAACTTGGGAGCCATAATAAGGGATACATTTAATTAAATAAAGAAAAACTAAAATATCAACACTTGTTGGAACTTTATTGTATCCATATGAGCTGGGTGAACTGGATTGCTGCTGAGAGCGAGGCTGTGCACGGGTTTGTGCGCTGCGAGTCACATGCGCTCCATGCACTCAGTTCGTGTGTGTTCGTAAAGCGAAGCAAAATTTGTTCGCAAATAGTGTTCGTGAACCGGGACGTTTGTGACCCGAGGTATCACTGTATTTTCTTAATACTATATGTTAAATTATATTTCAATAGGACAGTTATTCAGATTCACTTCATGAAAACAACTTTGACTTTCCAACCAGAGGACCTGGAATTAAATTAGGATCCCACCCCTTGGAAAATTTATTTGAAGGATCCAGCTATTACATTTTATCTTCTTATTTTACAATCTGCCTGCCTCCATACTTGTAAGCAAAATGTAATAGGTCTGGAATGGCACTGCTATTAGAAAATGAGAGAGAACAAATGTTATAGCCCTGATTAGTTTAATTTTCTTAACAACTGAATTTTAAGATATCTTTCCCTAAAAGAAAATTATTTTTTTTAATAAATTATGACATATAACATCTCATCTATTCAACTTTTTTAAATAAAAATTTAGAATTAGATCATGCTTTTTATTCATTTTATTCCATTATTGAACAATACAGTAATGATTAAATGACAAACTACTAAATAGTATTCCTTCTAGTACCAAATAAAGAAAATACTCTAGGAATGTAACTCCAACTTATAACATTAAGGCTATATGGTTTTTGGTTTCAAATTTCAGAAACCTAACCAAATATTAAATGAGGATCTACTGTATAAGTTTTACTAAAGTAACTTTTACTGCAACTAAATAATGTTGAAACTAAATGTTCTTTTCTATCAGCTCCTGATTAAACCTACTTAGCCTTTGTTGAAATTGTCTAGCTCCTATTTGATCATTGATTTCAAATGAAATAGGACTATTTTTGTTTTTCCAGATGCTTATTTTATGGATTTACTAAATTATGAAATACAGTAAGATCCTGCTTAACACTGCTCCATTTAACGCTGTTTTGATATAATGCGGTTTTTTTTTTCGAATTCTGTATTTTTATTGATTCACTTTGGCGTGGATTTTCAAACTGTTATTCTTACATAAACCCAAAATTGCAGGAATTTATTGCATTGATACTCATATGCCATCTCACAGTGCATTTGATATCAGTGCAGTGCAGTACATACAAAGTCTGCTGCAGTCATATTTCATATCTATGGGTCAGAGGTATAGGACACTATGTCACATTTACTACATTTTACAGGAGAGCAGTTTAAATTTGTTTTACGTTGTTCTCCCTTATGGACACGTGTTATTTAAAAGCACCGTAACTCCACCAATTATTGATGTAGGACATAGTGTTGTATACCTGTAGGTAAAGGACGAGAAACCCATATGATTGTGCCAATAATCTCATTTTGGTAGAGGCTGAAGAAACCCATATGATGTGCCAATAATCTCATTTTGGCCACAAATTGGACATAGTGCCCTATACCTCCGACCCACAGATATATATTGGTAATCAATGTTATTTTACAGTAATAAAAATAACAATTGTTCCATTTTAGTTTTAACCTGAATGTTGCCACTTTAAACTATAGTTCCTTGAAGTTAGAACATTATTTTCCTTTATCAATATTTTTCATTGTTTATAGCTTATTGCAATCTGATTACTGCTTTTTGTTCTTAAAACTCAGCGTTTACATTCAAGTTAGAACGTTTTTCTTTCGTCAATATTTTTTCGTTGTTTATAGTTTGCTGCATCGTGATTACTTTTTTTGTTCTTAAAACTTTTTATTTTCTAATTGCGAATTTTTTCACGAATGATTTATGAATACAAATCGATATTACAATAAAGTTTACTGCAGTCTGATTACTGCTTTTTGTTCTTAAAACTTTTTATTTTCTAATTTTAAACATTTTTTTCATGAATGATTTATGAATAAAAAACGATATTTGCAATAAAAAAATGTCTGTAATTAATGTAATACAATAGTAATAATACACATTACAAAATAAAATAAAAAAATGCTATGTATATATTTTTTATTCACTGGTTTCACCTCCTATCCTCATTATTTACCGTATTAAAATGGCCTTGTTTAATGCTATTTCATTTAGCGCTTTGTTTCCTTGGAATGTATTCCCACGTTAAACGGGGTCTTACTATAGTTGAAAACATGACAATTAAAGCACTGGAAAAATTATTATATACAAAATCTAATCATTTCAAGAGTCAATCACATGTACATTAGGAGGTGTTACTACCATGAAATATAACAACAAAAAATTTTTAATGATTTTTGTGAACTAAGTTACAGATTTATTATACCTATTAAATATACCTAACTTCATGGTATAACATGAATTTGTTTTATAATCAGAGTTGTTTTCTGGTCACATTATAAATTGAATGCTGATTTGCAGATACTAAGTATCTAATTTGGTATGTGTGTATGTAAAAATTCAAGATGGTAAAGCTTCCATAAATTAATCTTACCTTATAATTGGACATATCTTTTATTAGTCTCAAAAAAAAAATTCTTAATTGTTCCAATTGATAACATATTACATTACATATACACTATGTTCAGTTCTTATTTTTTTATGAACGATACTATTATTAGGAATGTGTTTATAAGTAGAAGACTGCCTGTAATCCTTAATCAATAGAGAAAAATGTACAAAAGTTACAATTCTTAATATGTCCAGCAGAAGCATATTCATATCATTAAATGCTACATTGAATTTACATACCTAATATAGGGCAGATTCTATAAGGAAAATAGTTCTCTTTGCAAAATGTTTTATGCCTGTAATTAGAAACATTTATTTAAAATATTTATACAAAGAACAATTTAAGGCTATTAAATCATTACTCTTTCAATACAACTGAAACTCAGACCATTTGGCTCATTGGAAATTCAAATATTCACCCTATCCAATCAGTCTGATATGGAATGAATATCCAAGATCATATTCAATACTTTAGCTTGAAAAAAGTGGACCAAAAGATTACTAGGGAGGAAATAATCAAAATAGGAGCAGTGAGTTAGTCGTTTTCAAGCTAAAGTGGACCAAAAGATTACTAGGGAGGAAATAATCAAAATAGGAGCAGTGAGTTAGTCGTAGAGACCATAGGCCAATTCATATCTGCAAATTATCTATCTTTATTACAAAACACTAAACAAAAGAAAAAAGACACTTTAATCACTTTCTCTTACTCCGTCAAATTCGTGTCATTTTATTCTGTTGTTCTAGTGGGTAAACTTAAATGAAGTGCAATAAGTTGTATTTGTGTAATATATTAATAGGAATATTTGTACTACTTAGCATGTATTCAATTTTTTTCATATTTAAATGATATTACTATGAAAAAACTGACATTTATATTTACATCAAATTTAAAAATTTAATAAAATTGATTATATCTTGTTTTTTCAGGTAATGAAAATTACCCACAAGAAGTATTATTTGCCATTAGAGGATATGTCAAATATTTTTTCACTTGTGCAGATTGTTCTGAACATTTCCAACAAATGGCAAGCAATCTAGAAAATGAAGTGCAGAAACCAGAAGATACAATATTGTGGCTTTGGAGAGCACACAATAAAGTTAATCACAGATTATCTTCTGACATAAATACAAATGATCCAAAGCATCCAAAAGTACAATTTCCACCTCTGAAGCTATGTCCAGAATGTCATGATAAAACAAAGCAAAATGAAGACAGTTTTCAGGATGAAAAATTAGAATCTTGGGATATTCTCAGAACATTAAACTTTTTAATAACTTTTTATGATAAAGCTAGCATCAAACAGGTCAAAACTACTTTGCATTTACCCACACGAGAAAGTCGATACCCCATTCCCTTAAAAGATTCTAATGCCTTAGTGATCGATAGAAGCAAAATGATTGACAGCTGGAAATTTAAATATTTTAGTGGAATGGACATCAGTCTGTGTGTAATGCTTTATATTGCATCTGCTACATTAATGGTTATTCTATATTTTCTGTTCACATTGAGGAAGCGAAAATGGAAGACTCAGAAGCGATCATTCGTCATGTATCCATAATCAATATGGTTGCAAAAACTATTAATCATATTAACAAGAAATACTTATTTCCCACTTATTTAATTAACTACTTGATTTTGTTATACAAGAGATTTTAAGCTTTTTTGGAATTTCATCTCCATATTTTTGACAAGTAAACATTCCTCATTTTATATTTGTTTATACAAATATAAAAAGATTTTAATGTATTGTGAATACAGTAGCTTGACACTCTAGTCATTTAAAAACTAAATAAAATGATTATGCAGTGAAACTTTCTAGTGAAAGATTGATTTGTCTTTGCAAATAGAGAAAAATGGATTCAGCTAAGCAAAATCCACAAGAAAACTAAATTAATTTTTATTAGAATTACAATACATACATAACATTAGTTGCTCCCATTTGTTTTGTGTACAGATATCAACAACATCCGACAAATTGGATGGATATCGGTAAAGTAAACAAGAATTAAAGTTTACATTTGGTTTATAATTGAACATGGAACAATAATTTATACAACAAACTCGATATACTATCTTCTGAAAATTGTTGGTGGTGCCGTTAGAAATGGTAAAAATAACTAGGTGCTTTATGATAACATTAATAAATTATTGCATATTTCATCTACAACAACTCGTTAAATCTTAACTATTCTTAATATGGACTTTCCTATGGTAGCTAACCAATCCAATTATACTAGATTTAACTTTGAATTTTTATCTAACACAACTGTACATTACAGGTCATCAAGCATTAGACTAGAATTATTAGTGTGACTAAATGGAAAAAAATGAAGTTGCAGTAGCCAAACAAAATTTCAGAAACTGCATCCATTTTGTTCCAATATGGAAGTTTTCATTTAATCAACAAAAATATAGCGCATAACTGGGAACATCATACAAAACACATTTCAATTATCATTATTAAACTAAAACTGACAGATTCTATAGAGGCTGAATATACATATAACTTTTTTGATGGATCCGAGAGAGAGAGAAAGATCGTATATTATAGACGGATTACATAAAAATTTTATCAATGTTTTTTTAAAATATCGACTATATGCACAGATATTCGTAGTGACAGAAATTTGAAACATTTTCAGTTAGTAAAAATTGAACTTAATAAAATTAAATTAAATTAAAAATTTGTCAACCTGCTTACTAAATGAAAATATATAGTTTTCTTTGCATCTATAGTAAAAGGCACCTCGTAATAAATATGCTACTATTTTCACTCAAATTCTGAAAATGTTTCAAACATTCTGCTTATATTTTATATATATATATATATGTCTATATAATTTCTTAAACTACATAAAATACTGTGGTATCATATTTGATAATGATGCTTGAAAGGCAAGTATCGATGAAAAACACTTCGTGATTGAACTGTTAAATATTTTTGGCTATGTCTTATAATGCTGCATGTAAATCTTAAGATGTTAAAATCCAAAAAATTGGAATTTAAATTGAACTTTACATTACAGGGATTTGATAAACAATATCAATGAACAATATTGGAAGGCAGGCGCATGGAGAAAAAGGTTATGTTGACATTACGCAAATTACAAAATGTAACAAAATTAGACGAGGTACACTGCACCTACTAAAAAGTCTCTAAGGAATGTACAAAGGAACCTTGTTGTGCTTTGCCAATTTATGATTTTATATATACTATTCAAGTTGCATCTTTCTCTTTCCCTTCTTTGACTGGATATTCTTTTTTTGTGGCATCGCGAATGGTTGATAGAGTTTTGTGAAACCACGTATTTTTTACAGACTGCAACTCTGTCAGTGCTACATTCAGTTGGTGATTGACATCCTGCATGGAACAGAGAATAACATAAAATGTTTCCAAAACAAAAATTAGAAAAAAATAAATAAATAAATTTACTTACTTGATTTTTACATTCAGCCTCAACCAAGGCCAGCTTGGTCTGAGCTAGTTCCAGTTCCAATTCTCTTATCTGATCTTGAGAATTATCACTCTTGGAGTTGTGCGTGCCGACATCAACAGTGTCCATGGGACATTTTGCCTTCATTGGCCGAGAGACATCCAGCGTCTTGCAGCAATTTTCACAAGATTTCATCTGGGCCTGGCCAGATGCAAAAAAATAAAGCATCAGTAATAATGCTATTGATGAGATAAAAGATGTAAAACAAATTTACCCTCAACTTCTCAATCACTTCATTAGAAACTTGCTGTTCTTTCTCAAATCTTGAATTTAATTGGCAGCAAATCTTAATAGAAAATCATATTTTACTAACAGTTTTTAATTTGGAAATTGATAATTTGTTATACCTGCTTATATTCTGATATTATATGAGTATTCCTAGTAATTTCTGTTTCAGCTCTCTGCAGTTCTCTCCTGCACATTCCTTTCAGCTGTAACCCAATAAAACAAAATAAATTATCACTGTTAAAAATCTGTAGGAAATAAAAGGTTGAGATATAATCAATTTACTTGAGTGACTTCGACATCTAGTCTCTTCTTTTCATCTTCCAGTTCAGAAAGACAGCACTTGCTTGTATGAAGTTCCTTTGACAAATTTTCTATTTTTTCTTCTGCCTTAAAACAATAAGCGAAAAATTAATTTATAAGTTTTAAGTTGCAATATAATACAGGTAGGCCTCAATTAGCGCAAATAATTGGTTCTAATATGTTTTTAGATTTAAAATTTTAATAAACATTTAAAAACAAAGCATTAATTGCAGTTAAGCTCATAAAATAAGGATAAATATTTATTTTCTATATAAATAAATGTTTATCCTTATTTTATGAACTTAACTGCAGTTAATGCTTTGTTTTTAAACGTTTAGTCCATAATTTAGCAGAGTGTTTGGAATAAAAGTTTTGAATTGTAATTTAAAAAATCTTATTAAAAAAGATGCATTATATCAATATAGACTAGTAAAATACAATATTTACACTCTTGCGTTCAATATTTATTCAGTTAATTAATTGAATAAATATTGAATGAAAACATATTGAATTTCTGTTTCCTAAAATTTAACCAATTGAATATACCTGAACTAATAATATTGGACAGTTTTCCATAGTAATTATATAACTGATAAATATTATCATCTTTTTGACACATTGCACAAATTAAATTTTTGATATATCTGGTATTATAGATTTAAAACAGGAATTACAAATGTTATTGCTAAAGCTAAAGTGAGGGAGCATCATTCAAAAACTTCACCATTTGTGATAAATATGATAAAGATCAAGTCTTAAAAATGAGCAAGGACTCTGAAAGATAAGTTGAGAGATTCATTATTAATCTCACTATCAATAAAGCTGAATAGGATGCTGATATAGGTATTGTTCTAGTTATGAATATCAAAATTACAAACTTTTATACTTAGAAATATGCTTTATTTTCAAATTCTTGAAAAAATTCAAAGGTCATACAAAAATTTTAAAAATTACATTAGCAAAATAGTTTAATTGCAACTATATTGAAAACTATATAATTGTTTAATTAAAAAATAGAACATCAGTAAGATCTCTGACTTTAAATAAGAATGTAGAATTATTGAATAGACAGATTTTGTATACGTGGTAGTTTCAGGAGAGTAGGTATAGAGAAACAGAGATTAAGAAAGATGAACTTGGACATGCAAATATTTGAAATATTATGATGATATGCAGAAGAAGAAAGAATATCTTTGTCTGTCAAAGTGAAATTAATAATTAGATTAGAAAATGGTAGGTATTTTGGAAGATAATTTGATAAGATTCTTTCAAGTTCGAAATTAAGAGTGCAATATTTTATTGACAAAGGAATGAAAAGATGATTTTGGTATGGAAAAATATTTGTATAACAGGAAATGAGTATTTATGATATTACAGCAGGAAACAAGTGCTTTTATCATATTAAAATCCACCAAAAATTCTCAACTTAATTACTGGATATTTATTACAGAGATTTGAATATAAGACATAAGTAATTGGTCCAATCAATAATATATGTTACAGCTAATAATAATAAAATATAAATAGTGTATTTGGTATTTCTGAGTTTAGCATAAGGACAAATTTAGAAATATAAATAAATAAACTTTAACTTGTGTCCTAATTCTCAGTTAAAACAAGCCTGGAAAAAGTAAGAAAAAATTATTCGAATTCTGTTCATCATTTATGTACAGGTAGGCCTCGATTAGTGCGAATAATTGGTTCCACGAATTTCTCGCACTATTACGCATTTTTACCGATTTTCAAACTCCGAAGTCGGAGGGTTGGCTTATACACAGATCGGCTTATATTCGAGTATATATGGTAATTTTATTAAAATACTTGTTTGGCAGAAAATATAACAATGTTAAAAATTTCCATCATTTCCAAATCTAAAACAATATTTGCAACCTCTTTATTTATTTTATGACCAATGCCTGAAGTCTAGCCAATTCGTGAAATGGCTGGCCACTTCTAGATTTGGCCAAAGCTCAAAATATATGAAAATTTATGACTATTTCGGACTTTGGCCGGCCAATTCGCAATACGCCCAATATTCACTGGCCAATTCGAGAATTGTCCAAGAAAAAGTGGCCGAAACTAGAAGTTTTGCAGATCTGATCGTGCAGTTATGAGAGTTGATCATATCAATTCTAATCATATTATCATCACCTGTGAAAATCTTTTTAGTTTACTCAAAATAGAAAATATTATTTCGAAAACAATGAGAAAAACTAATCAGTACAGGTAGGCCTCGATTAGCGCGAATAATTGGTTCCACAAATTTCTCGCGCTAATATTTGCAACATGTATTCAGTTTGGTCAGTAATGACTGGCTAAAGTCTGAATTAAATATTGAAATCCATGAATAAGTGAAATATACCATCTGATCTGCTAACATTTTCATAATTATTATGTACAGGTAGGCCTCGATTAATTCGAATAATGGGTCCCACGAATTTCTTGCACTATTTGAAGTATTAACTATATGTAAAATATGCCACCCCTGGTTTAAATGATTGGAATTAATCCATTATTTTGCACTCATTTGTGAGATTATATTACAGCCAATTCATGAAGTGACCAGTCATTTCACTTATTAGCCAAGTTGATTAGCAAATGTCCAAAATATGAATGTATATCTATTCAGTTTGAACTTTGGCAACATCAATTTGCAACATGTATTCAGTTTGGTCAATAATGACTGGCTAAAGTCTGAATTAAATATTGAAATCCATGAATAAGTGAAATATACCATCTGATCTGCAAACATTTTCATAATTATTATGTACAGGTAGGCCTCGATTAGTTCGAATAATGGGTCCCACGAATTTCTTGCACTATTTGAAGTATTAACTATATGTAAAATATGGTAATTGGTTCTTGCTTTGTGAGATTCCGGCCATTAGCCAACCTCATGAAGAATAACTACAATACTAACTGTTTAAGAAATATTTATTTTCATATTTTATATCAGTGTTCATCATCTAAAATAATAACTTACCAGGAATTGCGTTTCATACCATCATCAAACCAACCGCCAAATCAAAACCAAAATAAAAATCAATTTTTAATCATTCAAAAATCTTTACCATAATAAAACTGAATAATAGTAATGCTAAATAGCTAATGGCAAAAAAACCCATCTTTTTGGTGTTTCACCCCTTCAAAGCCAAGTGACTGTTCTTGGACCGCTCCTCGTCCGGTTTTACTAACCGAATATTAACGGTAATTTGTTAATTGACATCATAATTTCAAAATCGTGTGACCGTTCTTGGACTGCTCCTCGTCCAGTTTTACTAATTAACATGGTTTTACTAACCGAAAATTAACGGTAGTTTGTTAATTGACATCATAAATCTTACTAACCGAAAATTAACGGTAATTTGTTAATTGACATCATAAAAGGAGCGGAACTTTGTTAGTACCATTCTTGGACTGCTCCTCGTCCAGTTTTACTAACCGAAAATTAACGGATAATTTGTTAATTGACATCATATTTACTAACCGAAAATTAACAGTAATTTGTTAATTGACATCATAAAAGTCTTACTAACCGAAAATTAACGGTAATTTGTTAATTGACATCATAAAAGGAGCGGAACTTTGTTAGTACCATTCTTGGACTGCTCCTCGTCCAGTTTTACTAACCGAAAATTAACGGATTCTTGGACTGCTCCTCGTCTGGTTTTACTAACCGAAAATTAACGGAATTTGTTAACTGACATCATAAAATGGGATGGACCTTTGTTAGTAAGACTGATCTATGCTTACAACTTGCATTAAAATGGACCTTTGTTAGTAAAACTGGTCTATGCTTACAACTCGCATTAAGACCGAAAATTAACATTAATTTGTTAATTGACATCATAAAAGGGGATGGCCAACTTTAATTTGTTAATTGACATCATAAAAGGGGACGGACCTTTGTTAGTAAGATAATTTGTTAATTGACATCATAAAAGGAGGCGGAGCTTTGTTAGTAAGATGGTCTATGCTTACAACTCGCATTAATTGAATATTTGCTCTCACTAACTGATCGTAAAAGGAGGCGGAGCTTTGTTAGTAAGACTGGTCTATGCTTACAACTTGTATTAATCAAATATTTAGATAATAAGACTGATCTATGCTTATAACTTGCATTAATCAAATATTTGCTGTTATCATTAATTTGTTAATTGACATCATAAAAGGGGATGGATCTTTGTTAGTAACTTTAATTTGTTAATTGACATCATAAAAGGGGACGGACCTTTGTTAGTAATGTGAGGCCCGCGAGCCCGCGAAGCCCGCTAAATTTAAAACAAGCGGTTTCCGACAGGCAGATAGCCTATGAGCGGCGTGTGACGCGAGTAAGGACGGGTGACGAGAGGCTGGACAGAACAAACACTGAGACTACGTTTGTAGGCACAAACATCTTCATTTATTGGAGAGAGATAAATTCTTTACAAGTAACAGACCCGACAATTTAAGTCAGAGGACAATACCTTTACAAACAATCCGAGAGTTGTGTCTTTGGCGATGGCTAAGGCGGGAGTTCGTCTTCTAAGAGCGGTTCTTCCATTCACGGCTCGGTGATGATGTTTCCCTTTTCTTAACAGGCGTAAACCGTTGAAAGTGAACAGTTCTCTTCCACAAAGATACAATTTAAAAATAAAAACAATTAGGCAAAATTATATAAAATCCTACATCAAATGATCCTTATGTTGAATTTAATTTGATTTCCATCCTAACTTATGCAATCTCAAATAATAAAACTGGAAAATTTCATTATTATAATATTTTAAATATGTAACAGCTGTTCATAGGTAGGTATAGCACTACTATAAATGATATTAATGTTACTACCAACAACATTATCAATGACAATGGTAAAGTTACAACATACAATTTACATTGTGATATGCTAAGTTATAGTATGTGTGCATCATATTTAACAGAAGCTATATATATTGTTCATAGCTACTATGATAGTTCAAAATTTCCTTGCACAAATTTTTTAAAATATAAATATTGTGCAAGTCAAGATTCATAGCTACTGTGATAGTTCAAAATTTCCTTGCACAAATTTTTTAAAATATAAATATTGTGCAAGTCAAGAGTTTGTAAATAGATTTACTGAATTTATTCCTTGAATATTGCATATATTATATATATATGTAAAATAACTCACAATTTCTAATTCCTTTTTTAATTGCATTCTTGTGGTTATTAATTCTTGAGCCAAATCATCATTTTCTTGTTCCAAGTGCATGTTGCTTTCCAACAATCTTTTATTTTCTCTCTATATTAAAAATTCAGTTGCAATAATTAAAAATATTTCAATTCTATATACAAAATATTTTAAACTATCTGTTCAATTAAAATATAAATTATTAAAGAAAATCTTTTATATATATATTACAAATATTCCTTAATAGAACAACTTCAACTTTAAAGATTATTAGAAAATTAAAATCCTTTTTGTTAATCTTAAAATAGTTCTCTTTATCCAAAGTGTGGATATATCATCAAGCTGTATAAGACTTTCAGTGTGGAATATGAAATAATGATGAAAATTAATAGCTCTTTCAAAAGTGACACCTTCAAAACACAAGGATTTATCTTAGGTTCCATAAATCTTAATAAATATTTGCATGTTATATACATTTTGAGGTATTGGCCTAAAATCTATTTCTTGCTCTATCATGATCCAGCATTTTATATTTACTAGCTGATGTTATATAACATATGCCATCAAAAGAAATACATAATAAACAGAACCAAATGACAAAGATATCATTTTATTACTATAATTTCTGTTTTTTTTATGTAAATAAACATGAATATTTGATTATCATCATCAAATATTTGTAATAATTTATATTTTGTATAAATTTTTTACATTTCATCTACTGTTGATATGATGTCTTTGCCTAAACTGTACATGTCAGGCACACTGATAATAGGCAACTACTGTGCCTAGTTAAAAAGGGATTTTTTTAAGATAGCATTCAGTTTGGTTATTTTCAGTGTTTAAATAATCAATTAAATTTTATATTAACTCTAAATTGCCTATTATTAATCAACAATTTAGTGTTAAAAATAATTTACAAAATTCAAACTTTTCCCTCCTGATAATTAGCCACTGCTGCATGACTCAGGATGACAGCCTATTGATCTTTGTCATGGTGATCTTTGTCATGGTTCTTCATAACATTAGTCACTGCTGCATGCAGTGACTAATGTTATGAAGAATGATGTCATATACATGTCACCATCTATTGGGGAACTTATAAAATTTCATCAGTACTTGATTTTCAATAATTACAGATCAAAGTAAAAATAAATATGCATATCTATATAAAATTTTGTATTGATTGATGCCATAATTGTCTTCCTAGCTGAAAAAGAAAAGTATGAAATGTTATGGCAAGTAAAAAAAATCTGGTTGCATCTATCTGGAATTTTTGAAATTTTGTCATTAATTTTTTTTTCAACATTTATAGGGAAATAAAAACAATTAGGCAAAATTATATAAAATCCTACATCAAATGATCCTTATGTTGAGCAATAAAAAGTTTGAGGATGTACAAAATCAAATGTGCAGCATATTAATACATAATGAACATCTTTTTGGCATTTCACAAAAGCCAGTCTGATTATTTTGTAAAAGAAAAATTTTTTGTTTTTTGTCCTGAAAAAACAGGTTGAAGTTACAATAAAATGAAACAAAAGTAAATCTGATACTAAAAGTTAAAAGTTTTTAATTAATCAATAAAGCTAAAAAATCACCAATTATATAATATGGTAACTGCAAAAAAATTTTTTTAATATTAATATTACAAAAATAAATTATTCAAGTTTATAATTTGGAATTTTAATAAAATCTTAATGTTTTATTTAGAATCTTACGTGAAATTCCAAATGATAAGATTTCACGAATTTCATAACATTGCAAGTTTACTATTCATTAGAGATTTTATTAAAATTCCAAATTATAATGTTTTATTTAGAATCTTACGTGAAATCAAATCAATATGTACGAAATTCCAAATGATAAGATTTCACGAATTTCATAACATTGCAAGTTTACTATTCATTAGAAGAAAAATTTCTAAAAAAAAATCTAATTTTGTATACTACAGAGTGAAACATGTTTTATGGTGTAACAAAGCCATTAATGCCACAAGTAGAGAGAGACTAATGAGAATATTGCATGGGAAACTTGAGTAATA
This sequence comes from Olivierus martensii, assembly GCA_000484575.1. NCBI lineage: Eukaryota > Metazoa > Arthropoda > Arachnida > Scorpiones > Buthidae > Olivierus > Olivierus martensii. The sequence continues at coordinate 17,759 of AYEL01086515.1, forward strand.
TATTTTTAAAATTCATCCATAAGATAAATGACTCTGGTCAAATTTGTAACTGAACATGACCATATGAGATACAATTACTTCATTCAAAGTGTTAGTTCATCACTTCTACCTTTTCTCATTAATTTTTATATAGAAAAAAGCTATGTTGCAATACAAAGTTTGAAAGTCATTGCACTAAATGATAGTTGTTACAAAAATATATACATACTGAAATCTCTCAAATATTCAATAAAATTTTTATTATTAATTTAATTTTCCAAAATTGGACAATTTTGAAAATTTGGATTGACAAACCCTTTGTTATGTTGGATACAATTTTTCAACTTTTTTTTTGCAAATCCTCACTGCCAAAAATGCAAAAATCCTATTTTACGACTCTTTCGATTGAGAGGAGCAGAAAAGGGCTTCAAAAATGTTTACATTCTATATCATAAAATTTATAAAAATCTTTCATCAAAAAGCAAACAAACCTAGATTACTGATTTTTTTTAAAAAAAGAAGCTACATGAAATCTAAATGTTGCAGAAGAAAGTCCAGAAGGTTAGGATATTTTTCAACAGATAAAACATCTTGTTTGTGTTTAGCAACATTAAAGAAGAAAAATTTAAATTTGTAGTACATAATAATATATATGACATTTTATTTTTATAATTAATCAAAAAAGTAATTTTTTTTTTTTTTTTTTTAATTTCGGAATGCAATATTCCTTTGTGTATTAATTCTTAGAAACATATAACATTGTTTCACACTATATAAGATTTTTCTAGGTACCTAATTACCATATTATATGAGGGCCATTTATACTCATACCTAATCAAAGAATACTATCAGAAGTTATAAAACAAACTGCTTAAACTTATTAAACAATACACTCACACAAGCACTTTTTAGCTGAGGCAGGAGTAACACTAAGATCCTGCTCCACCTCCCCACCAGCCGGAGGCACACCAGTGACCCCGGCACCCCCAATGGAGGTACCAGAGCCACCACCCCCGAGATGAGGCAAAGAAGCAGATTCCCCAGAAAAAGATTTTGTAATTAAATTTTGACCATCCATACCAAAAAGTTAAAACTGGGGGAAACACGAAAAGTCACCGCCCGGTTATCCCCTAATATGGGCGTAAGGCTAACTACGACAGGGTTTCGCCTGGTGCCCTGAAGGGATCGTTAAAGACACCACATCTTTTACTACCCCAGTGCCACTCAACTCTCAGCACGATGCCTTACACCTTAGTTTGGGCAGAGCGCTCTCTTAGTCTGGCCCGTTACCTTCGACCTGTCCGGCATGGGAGACTCTACCAGTAGCGAAGCTACCGCCGGCATAGCTCTCAGGATCATTGGAACACCCAAGCTCCATCACCACGACAAGGTGGAGACGCCATCGAGGGAGTCGATGTTTTGTTTGGTTTATAATTAAATTTTAAAGTGGATAACATGAATTAATTATTCTGTAAACTAATAAATTTAAACTTGTTGCACAAATTTATGTAAATGAAGCAACACAGGACTGTAAGTCACTCTGTATAAAAAGCTTACATAGCTAACGACACATTGAGGTGTTGTATTGAGTTAGAACTGGAATAGTGACATTCATATTTCTTGTAATGATCTACAATTGCTTGAAGTATTGTATCGGTGATGGAGGTATTAGAATTTAAGTAAGATTTAAGGTTTATTTCTTGTGAATAATTGAATTTTTGGATATTTGAGTTGGATTAAATAAGTTTTGTTGATTAATTGATTACTGCTTTATTATTGTTTTAATAAAGTTTTAATTAACACTTTTGTAAGTGTTTTGAGTCTAATAAATTTATATTTTTATTTTTCAACTTTTTCTGAGAATTTATTCAATTTATTAGTATAAATTTATCTAACATCGTTTGTCATTTAGATCTAACACTTAATTGATACTTCTAGTCGTAAGTTTCTGATTGTTTTGTTTTTGCCGGTTAAGTGTCAAGTTTTGATTTAGATTGTTTTGGATTTCATTATATTTAATTTAAACCATAGTAAAAGACTAGTACTCAGGCCGAACTCTGGTTTTGCAGAGTCATTAGACTGTTAGGTTTAGTTAGATTTATTTCTTATTATAGATATTGTTAGAATATGCAACTTTGCAACTGTGCTGCTAAAATTAATAAAAGCTTTACAATTTTTTAAATAAAACTGTGAAAGAGTAGTGGGAATTTGAATATATATTAATATTTTTAATAATAATATGCATAAAATGGAATTTTTGGAAAAAAGTATTTAAAAAACATTTATTCTTATAATTTACCAATTTTAACTCATTTTTCAAAATTTTTTGGTCCACTCAAAAACAGTTACCTTTATAAAAGTGGTAGTTGAAATATTGTTGATAGGAAATGGTTCCTGCTGAAAATGTTCAAATTTTGTGCTAATTTTTTTATTTTTGGATTTCATATAGAAAAATGAAAAAATCAGTTTAAGATCATGTTCCCAGTCAAATTGACTCTCAAAATTTTCCTATATCTTGTATCAATGTGTTAATGACCATTCACATAAAAAATCAATCTTTAACTTAAAACTTCTGGGAAGCAGAATTAGAGCAACAGTCAATCTTTCAAGAGCATCCCATTCATGCTGTATCAGATTTTCGTTAAGAAATTTGGCTGGCAAATCCATTCATTCAATTCCTTATTAAGATATTTGACTAATATCTGGGCTGTATGGTGCCTGTCTATACATGCATTATCAAGATAATGCATGTATAGACAGGCATTCATTTTTAAGTGTCATCCATTAATTTTTAAGTGTGTTATCTTGATAATGCATTGTGTGGGCAGGCATTATCACTTGGACCCACTGCATATGCAAAAGGAAGAACATATGATTCAACATTCATCTGTGTAATGTTGTTTATCAAAATATATATGTTAAATGTTCAAAATATCACTCTAAAAATTGTGGAATTCTGATGCAGCTATTGATAATGATTCCTGCCCATACCAATAGCCTCCATCTCTAAAAGATTGATTTCTATAATGTTAGATGGCTGATATCTTGTACCATATTTTCTCCAGATAAAAGTTCTTGTGGAATCAGATTGCGAACTGAATCTGGAGTCATCTATGAACAGAATTTTTTCCTATATATTGATGACACTAATTCAAACATGTCTTTTTTCTGAATTGGGAATAAGGAAATACAAACTTTTTGTGTCTTGGTATAATGTCTACTTCATTAAGTCTTTTGGTCAAGTTTTCCATGAAAGTTTCTTTCTAGTGGCTTCAGCAAATTCAGAAACAAGTTAAAAACAAGGCATACATCTATGACACTCAGCAGTTATTTGCAGGTAATACTTAAACTTGCAGTCTTATGACATAAGAATGTCTTTCAACTGTCTTCTAGCAATGATCTCTGTATTCTAAAACTATTTCCATAGCCTTGATAACTTTGCAATAATCTAGAGTTTTCTTGTACCAGATTTAGTATTCCTAAATTTCAGAAATGTTGATGAGATGGTCATATGATAAAGCATCTGCTTAAGCCTATGATCACATTGTGTAATTTTTTTACTGTATATGAGGCAGCAGTGGCAATAATAAAATATTGCAAGTGCTAAACAGTGATCATCCAAAGAAAGTGAATTTGCAATGTAATGAACAAGCAGCTTATGAGAGTATGACAAAGTCATCCAATGAAATTATAATAATGGAGGACAATGATATTTAGCTGTTACTTTGATTGTTAACAACATGAATAGACCTGAGAAAAAATTTAATTGATTAAGAAAGAAAAATGAAGTTTTTATTCTCTCTTTTTCTTCATAAATATCAGATATGGCTAAAAAAATCATGGTTGATATTTATAAAAAAAGAAAAAAGTGTCACTCAAAGCAAACTTTAAACAGGGGATAAACCTTTTCAAACTAACCAAATAAACACCTCCAAACTCACCCTGGTGGATAAAGTCTATTTAAAAAGAAATTTAAATAGACTTTATCCGCCAGGGGGAGTTTGGCTGTGTTCTGTTTGGTTAGTTTGAAAAAAGTGTTTTTATTGGGTAAAAACTTAATGACTTGGAAAGTTAAAACTAATTACTTTTGCTTTCACTATTTAAAAAATGAGTTAAAATTTTCTGATACTAAAATATTGTTGTAAATTTATCTGTATTTATAAATATTTTTCAAGGGATTTTGACAAAAACAGAATCAAACACAAAATAAATTTCACATGAATTTTTAAGTGTGTTATAGTTATATATATATAAAAAAATATATTAAATCAACCATTAAATTGGAAAAAACTTTTTATTTTTGAAAAGAAACTTCATTGAGTAATCTGATAAAATTTTATTCTGAAGAAAAATTTGCAATTTGCTATGTTGTGTTAAAGAATATTTTGAATTTTTATGAATTTTTAATTATTTAAAATTAATAGTTTGAATTAGAAGTAATAAGACCAGTGAAATAGTAGAAAAATTAATTATTTTGATTTTGCTATATACTATTTATTAATTAATAAGCATAAGCTAGAAAATAAAATTTTTATCAAATTTAATTCCAGTATTATAAATTTAAAAAATATAAGCAGCATATTCCATAATATAAACTAAATGAAAATATTTGTAAACTAATACCATCAAATTTATATATGAAGAATATTTTATATATTAAAAAAACTTCTGAGCATTCATAATGACTTTTTTAAAAGTTATATAATACAAGTTTAAATTCTTTAGTCTGGCACCTTTAGGGCCGTTTGCACGACTTTCAGTTTAATCTGCAGAATAGCTATTCTGTAGAATAACTCTAACCCATTCGAAAATCTAAAGATTAAGTACAGAGTGTTGCACGACGTAAAAGATAGCTAATCCGAGTTTAATATTCAGTAGCAAAGATGGCGGTGCGCAGACCAAGAAAAATTTTCGGTTCAAGACTTTTAGGTTCTACGCATTTATTGTTATGAATAATAAAAAGCTCTTATTTTATTAATTTCTTTCGTGTTTTGAAGTCAGATAGATTATACGAATCTTAAGAAGAGTAATGATTTATAATTTTAATGTATTTCTTCTTAAGGTATTTACTATTTTCTATATTTGCAGCTCGGCTTTTTAAGATGTCGGCACGTACCGGTTTAGATATTGTATATGGAAAAATATAATTTCATCGTTCATTTTATCGAATCCTGCACCATATAGAAGTGCAGTTCTTTTGGAAAGTTTTCTCTACTCGTCGTTATCTTTCGATTGGTACTATTTTCATTCATATGGCGCTAATGTAAAATTGTACCTTATTTTTCTTTTCAAATGATAATTTACTTTATATAATACTTTTTCCTATACATGTGCAATCTTTATGAAATAAGAAGTGCAAGAACGTAAAAATAATAGGATTCTAACACGATTTTTTATAGGATTTAATATATTATTTCTGGAAGCAATCTTCTATTTTTTACCATTGATACAGTATATTTTTTACACGCATTTTTCGGGAACGTACCTTGCATCTATCGTGTAAAAACAGAATTAAGTGTACTGTATATGATGCATAATTAAGCATACACTAGCACAACACTCGAATACTTTGTGATAATGGATATACTATCTTAGATCTGAAAATATAGATCTTTATTTCTAGTTTATTATTCTTGTACATCAACATATGTGGTTATAATATATATATATGTATATATAATATGTTAATAACAATTTACTTTATAAATTTAAAATAAAATAACAGACTTTTGATTTATAAA
>AYEL01086518.1:0-27925 GCA_000484575.1 Olivierus martensii
GGTTGCTTCCGTTTTTATACCGAGTGACTTACAAATATTGTACTTTGCTCATTTGCATAAGTTCACATAACAATATCAAATTTAGTAGCTTACAGAGTAATTAATTCATGTCATCCTCTTTACAATTTAATTATATACCGAACAGAACCTTGATACGGGATCATTCTTATATTCTCATATTGGATCAGTGGTGAAATTTATTCAGATTAGATGACGTCATTAGCCGAGAAAAGCTCCTCTGGAAGACGCATGTCCATCCGTAACACGTAATTGCGAAAATTGAGATGGAGAATATGGAAGTAAGTCAACTTTTAAACTAAAATATAATATGTTAGATAATAACGAAAAATAATAAAAGAGCATAATAAAATAATAAAACAGGATAGATCAGACTTCACCTCTTCATACTTTTTTCAAGGGTGCAGCAACGAATTAAAATTCTGTAGAACTATTTTATTTAGTTGAATTAACATTCTGTAGTCTTTTATATAGTTCAAAATTAAATCTTAACAACAGCTCAAATTCAAGCGAAAGATTGATATATTTATTATTTGCTAAAGATCTTTCAGCTTAAATAAACCATCTTCAGTAACATTCAGCAAATAATTTAAAAATAAAATAAGCAATAATTTAAATATACGGACGTTTACAATAGAATCTATTGAAGATTGCTTATTTAAGCCAAAAGATCTTTAGCAAATAATACATATATCAATCATAAAAAACTTTCAGCACTATGGCAGGAGATAAACAAATGTAAATAATTCACTCAACAATATAATGAATGCGGCCCACTTCTTTAAAATATTGAGATTTTTATACACTTATTTTTTTTTAACTTTTGAAATTCACGCGGCATTGTAATACATTTTAATAAAAAGTGTTACAATGCCGCAACAGCATCAAATATCCCACTAATAAAGAAAAAGAAATTTGTTTTATTTTTGTACTAAAAATAATTAATTTAATGAAGTTTTATTATTTAAATACTTATCTACATTTCTTATTTCCATTTTCTAAAATATTTCTTATTTCAGTGATTAAAATCTCTTGATCTGTTCAATGATTTTAAAAAAATTCTGAATGAATAGAAGTTAAAGATTATTATGCTATGACATTTTTGCTTATTTGTCATGATGGATATCATATATAGTACATTATTTACTAACTTTTTTGCTCAACAACTATTGTTAGAATTAGTATATTTTATGTGCGGCCTGAGATTTTTTCTTCGAATGTGGCCCAAGGAAGCCAAAAGGTTGAACACCCCTGTGATTGAGTGATAAATGAAATCGTTACCATCATCAACATATAAAAGATTTTTATAAATTTTTAATCATAGTGATGCAAAATTATTGTATTTAACAATTTGTATACCATGACATCACAATTTGCATGACTCCCTCCCTCCCCAAAGTCATTTTTCGTCACAAATCTCCTACACCATCCCTCCCCTAACAGCGTGACGTAGTTTATGGATGGACCCTATGTTACTGTCAAAACCCGATTTGCCTAGTTGAAACTAGTTTGAACAAAGCCCATTCTTGAATACTAGTATTAACTAATCAATATTAGAATTCACTACATTTGTTTGAAACTTCTTGTTTTCACTAAAACTTCTCTAGTTAAAACTTGATATGACTAGTGAAAAACTAGTATTACCTAAAATTTCTTTTATGAAGATAAGCCTGATATCTTCCTAATCGTGTAATCTTGCGTTAGAGGGAAAAAATAAAAACCTACCAACTGAAATCTACAAAAGAAATATATTTATGAACATTGTAACTGAAATTTACAGAGGAAATATATTTATGATGTACATTATCTGTTTCTGCATGGAAAACTGTTATAACATTTAGGGCCGATTGTTTAAACGGAGTTTCTATCGTACACAGTTTACAGCAAAAACCAGGTCTAGACAGCGTTCAGATAAATCGCGGTTTTAAAAGCATTGCAAAGACCTTGACTATACTGGTCTATGGCTAAAACTTGGCTGTTACTACAGTTCCTACGCGCCCCGGCGTTTGAAAATTTTCAGCCAATCAGTATCTCGGGCTCTATCGATGACGTCTGTAATATGCGGAAGTTCGAAGTGAAGAAATGAAGAATGTTTTAAATTACACTTAAAACATTTAATATATTCTATAAATGATATTTCACTCAATAATAATACAAATTAAATATGAAGAATTCTACAAACTATGAAAATTTAACGCATGTGCAAGAAGACACAGTCTAGATTCTAAACCTGGCTAGTGGCTGGTCTAAAAATAGACTTTAGAAACCGGTTTTCTAGACCTCGTCTGAGCCGCGTCTGCTAAGCCGCTTCGTTTATGCAATGCAAATTTTATAAAACCGTGGTTCAGACCGCAGCCGAGGTCTAGAATCCGTTTAAACAATCTGCCTTAGACTAAGTTTCAGAGAATTTGTTTTTTCTGGCACAAGCATCTTTTTGAAATGCAACCTTTCTCACAAAAATAACGTGTGAACCCTTGTGGTGCCATTGCTGATTTCCTAGCTGCCATCCTCAAAGAAATATCTGTATCTGGTACCTCTTCGGGCATCAAGAACTTTCCCGACAAATGTCAAATTCCGATCTACAAAAGATATTTTTTTCATAATCATATTTTGGGCATTCTCTAAATAAAAACAAATACATAAAAGATACAAAACCTATCTGTAATATAATTTATCCGTCTTTCCATCATTAGTTCAGATCTTGTGCAGATCTTCATTTTTTCCAGCACAACTCCGATGATATTTTTAAAATCTGCCTTGGTTTTGTATATCCAGGATTGGGATTATGATATTATCTCCTACTTCAACAGGGGGATGGGTAGCATCAGAGATACATTTCATTTTCTTGACCTGTTAGACAAATTTTCATGAGCTTCTTTCCTGGCTGATATGATGTAAATTCCACTAGGACCAGCCTCATGTTCTTCTTCAGCTGGGGTCTCAGCTTCATTTTGTCGTGCATCCATCTCAATGACTCTCTGAAGGTCATCCTCATCTTCAATGCTGAAGTCACAAGTCCTATTCTTGGGTCTAACCTGAACATAGCTCGATAGAGCGACTGTTTTATTCCAGAATGAAAAGCTTGGTTTTTCATAAACTGAACAAATCGAAACATCTTTAACTATCTGCTGTAAAAACTGTTAATAATTGCAAACAACAATTTTTCCATCAATTCCAGTTTTCCCTAAAATGTCTTAATGAATTCTAGTATTGACTAGTTAATACTAATATTCATGAACGGGCTTTGTTAAAACTAGTTTCAACTAGGGTAATCGGTTTTGACAGTAACATATACATGTGTGAAGAGGTTAACTCTGACCTATCCTGTCTATTATTTTATTATGCTCTTTTTATTATTTATCGTTATATTCAATATTATTTAACATATTATATTTTTGTTTAAGAGTTAACTTACTTCCATGTTCTCCGTTGCAGTATTTAGCAGTCACGTGTTTACAGAATGGACATCTGTCTTCCAAGGGAGTTTTCTTGGTTTGTGATGTCATCTCATCTACATAATTTTACTACTGATCCAATATGAGAATATAAGAATGATCTTGTATCGATGTTTTGTTCGGTATATAATTAAATTGTAAAGAGGATGACATGAATTGATTACTCTATAAGCTAAGAAATTTGATATTATTACACAAACTTATGCAAATGAGCCATGCTCGGGACTGTGTGTATAAAAGCCTATATATCCAATGACACAGAGAGGTGTTGTATTGACGTAAGGTTGGCTAAGTGACATTTGAATTCTTGTAAAGATCGACAATTGCTTGAAGTTTGTATCAGTGGTGGAGGTACAGTGGTGCCTCTCAATTCGACGTCCCGCAATTTGTTGGTCTCGCAATTCGACATTTGAGTTTCGCAGGATGATGCATGCACATGCATGGAATTGTGTGATGTCATTTGCTATTTGTCAGTTCTTTTTGGGCTAATTCAGTGTTTACCTGTGTTGTTTATGTTAATTTTCAATTCTGTATTTTTTAGAAAGTAAAAAATTTGTAATTATTATTATTTTTTGAGTGAAATGTAAGAATGGTTCAAAGAGAACTGACCAGAGGAATAATTCCGAAAGGAATAACACTCGATTGAGTGAAGAGATGGAAAAAAAATTGTAGATAAAGTGCAGAAAGGTAGAAAAATTAAAATATAACTCGAGTATGGCGTTCCTAGGACAACTGTGGTAACGTTTTTCCACAGAGAGAGAAGATTCTGGGTGCTAGGGTGTCTGCTGCAAGACTTCATTCCAACATCCAAGGGCTAATAAATTGTGTGTTGTGTATAAAATAGTGTATTTTGTAATTTAGTGTGTTATACAATTGTAAAACACATATAATAAAGTATCTCTCTTACCTCACCCGTTAGGGGAGTAGGATGGGGACCGATAACGAATTAATCTATTTTATATAGTCTTATATGGAAAATATTGTCCCGCAATTCGACATTACTTCAGCGACGGATTAGTGTCGAATTGCGAGGCACCACTGTATTAGAATTTAAGTAGTATTTAAGGTTTATTTCTTGTGAATAATTGAATTTTTGGATAGTTGAGTTGGATTAAATAAGCTTTGTTGATTATTTGAATCTGCTTTATTATTATTTAAATAAGGCTTTAATTAACATTTTTTTAAGTATTTTTGTTACTTAACTTGTTTTGAGAATTTATTCAATTTATTAATATAAGTTTCTAACATTGTTTTGTTGTTTAGATTTAACTCTTATTTGATACTTCCAGTGGTAAGTTTCCAGTTGTTTTTTGTTTTTGCCAGTTAGACGTCAAGTTTTGATTTAGATTGTTTTGGATTTCATTATATTTAATTTAGAATGTAATAAAAGACATGAGTTCAGGCTGAACTCTGGAATTGCAGTTGTTAGACCATTGGGTTTAGTTTATAATTATTATTACTGGTATTGTTAAAATTTGCAACTTTGAACATGTTAATTATCATTTATAATAATAATTAAATGTTATGTAAAAATTAAAGATTATGCAAGTTATGTAAAAATATATCAAGTCTCTCACTAATACTGATGAGCAACAACCAATGGTTTTAATACAACATATACATTATTTTTTTTTTTTTTAAGTTGTTAAATTGTATTAAATAGAACTCATAAAATGAAAATCTGTAACATTTTTTGACCATGAAAACCAAAATTGTTTAATTTAAATACCATGCAAATTAAGGGTTAGGTATATATCCAAAACACAGCAATTTGAAACATATGATTTTTTTTATCAATAGAATATTGTACATATATTATTTGATATAGAAAAATTAAGACTTGTTTATTTTTGAAATTAGTTATATCTTTGGATAAGATCATGCCATCTTTTCAAAAACAGAACATTTGTTGGTGTTCCCTCTTTCTATTATTTTATATAAGGCATTGCTATCTCAAAAATAACTACTGCTAGAAAACAATAAAATCAATATAAGCTATAACTATAAGTTTGCAATTTCAGAATTTGATTATAGTCATCATTGTCTGCCATTATACATGTATAAAACAGGTGTGAGGTCCCGGGAGACCCTCCCACAACACTTTCCCATTTTAATTATTCTGTAAAAATTCTATCATCTTTGAGATCTGAACGATCATATTTTATTTCAAAATTCGTTTAAAAATTTAATAATTATTTATCGCCACATTTGGTAAAGTTGTGTGACAGGAAATGGAGTCAGGAACTTCAACACAAAAAACAGAAAAAAATCGAATGAGGAACCTCTCTTTTTTGCAACTTGTTCCTTTTCCCAAGTCAGCAATGAATCATAATTTTTCATCAGCATATATAAAAAGATCTCAGTTCTTCCTGAAGTTGTTCCTGGTTTTGGTCAGTTCAACTAGATGGATGCTGTTGGTCAGTGCCAGGTTCCCATTGCATCGGCCCTGTCTGGGGGTCCGACATTGACGTAACCAACAAAGTTAAAGAATATAGTGAAGAAAATAAGAAGAAATTAATTAAACATATCAAAGGAATATAATTAAAGATATAATCAACAAATTTCTGCAACAATATCTGAAAAAAGGAACTATTACTCATGTCAGCTTTGTTGGAGGAAGTCATCTTTTACAATAAAAGACTGGATATTCATTCACAGTACATCCAGAACTGGCTGATGAAGATAAGAAGAAAACTTCAATTATTACGACAGATAAAAAGAAGACAACTCTATTTCCAGGTATACGCAACTCAATTCAAACCTTTCGACTCTCTTTTGATTCTGGCCTTTTTAACTATTTGAGTCGTTCATATCTCAATTCGACAATTTGTCCACATTTTTTGTTTGTAATATCGATTTCATCATAATCTTAACTACATACAATCCTTTAAAAACTGCTTATTCCTTAAATATTATAAGTTCAAAGAATAAAAGCACTATTAGCAGTCGAAAAAATAACATATTAACATTTTAATAATACTAATAACACTAAAAACGTTTTTGGTATCTTAAATCATAATTTAAGATACCAAAAACATTTTTAGTGTTATTAGTGTTATTAAAATGTTAATATATTATTTTTTTGACTGCTAATAGTGTTTTATTCTTTGAACTTATAATCATAATCTTATTTTTGTTTTTAAATAAACTTGCTTTGCTTTGTTAACATTTGGTGAATCAGTCTTTCACACCCGGATCCCTGTGCCTCTTACCTACACGACCTTCATTCGACTTTATTCTGAAATCATATTGAAATTCTCGGCCTATATCCTTTAATATTTGTGCTGGAGCAACACGAATTTAAACTGCTCCTGGTGTCAGGAACCTGGCGTATTTTTCTCAGCCAGACCTGTTGCAGATTCTCACACAGGTATAAGAAACAAAGAAATATCTGAAAGATTGTGCACACACTGATTTATCATTGTACATCCCAATTTAAAAGTTGTATTCTTGATTATGCTATGTCAAATTTTTCATTTTTTAAGTTGACTTTATCTATATAAACTAAGTTAAATTATATAAGTTAAGAAGCTCCTCTATATTTAACTAAATAGTCATTTTCCTAACTATTTACTAACTAGTGAATCATCTCAGAATAAATGGAATCTCAAATGAACAAAACTCAAACTATTAGATTATACTGCAATTGAAATTGTCTATTAAAACAAAGCTTTTTAATCACAGATTTTTACATAAATATTTCTTATGATATTGATTATAAATATTGTATAATAATTTTTTTTAGTTGACATCTTTAACTACAAATGAACCGGGTGTGATCCAGTTTAAGGTAGAAACAATGCAATGTCGTGTAAGTTTAAATATCAATACTCTTCAGTCCCTCCATTTGAAACTTACCCCAACAACTGAATATAAAGATCAATGGCTAGGAGAAGAATTGCAAATATTAGAAAAATTTTTTGATAATAAAGTAAGACAAATATATTTTTATTTATTTGATTTATTTTCTTTCACAAATATAATATTTTAATATATATAAATTTATTTTTTAGGTTGTATGTACACCATTCAAACCAAATGGTTTTTTAGCATTTAGTAGAATTTTAAATGCACCAGTACAAATTTTGAAGAACTGTATAAATATTATGCGATTAGAATTAGTAAGTTTATATTTTTTTTAATATTAATTATTTGACACACTAGTATAATAGTAAAATTTCAGCTCACTTTGGCAGGATGTAAACGCAATCCTGTTTGTTGCTAGTTTGCTGTGTTTGTTGTAGAAAGAATGAGATTGGCAATATTATTGTGATATTGTTTGATATACATATCACACAATGTATGATATACGTAAAACTCACTACAAGGAGTTTTGATTAAATAAAGATTGCATTAATTACATTTTTTATATTTCGGGAATTCTCGGGAAATACGATTTCCTGTTCTCGATTCCTGAAGGTTCCAAAATGTCGGGAATTTGGAAATACTAAGCACAAATAAGAGAGATACTGACTTATGTGAGTAAACAATTGGTGTTTTAGCGATGTTCAACAACAATAGTTCAACTTTGATAAATTTTACACATAAGAGAGATACTGACTTATGAGAGTAAACAATTGGTGTTTTAGCGATGTTCAACAACAATAGTTCAACTTTGATAAATTTAATATTTTTAAATAATCAAATATATCAGTATAACTTCATATTTATTCTTTTTTCAGTAAGAATGAATGAATAAATAATAATGCTTAGTTTCAAAACAAGACATGTCGCTCAATTAATATTGTGAATAAAATATGTTTTGGCTCGAATTAAGCAGAATGAATAGGATTAAATAAGGAAGTATTATTTGTGTTTATAGTTACATTAATAAAAAATTTATATTTAATAATTTTATAATTTAGCGTCCTATTAATTTTTAAATAAGAGATGTTAATGAAAAAATTTGAGAAGACAGAATTATTCATGTTTTCAATTTGACCTTTTCCACAATTATACTATTTAGTAATTTATTATCTGATAATTTATTAATAAAGTAGCTGGAAAAGTTAGAAATATCAAAAATACTGTACTTCCATAAATAAAGGTGCCTCTCAATAATTGATTTATTTGCATTATTTAAATAATTATAAATAAATGCAATTAATAAGAAATTTCAAAAAGGAATTCATTCATTCAACTTTTAATATCTACAAGGAAAAAAAACTCAATTACATGGCTTTAAGAATTGATTAAAAGTGTATTTAAACATAAGTAGATTAAATATCTTTATTCTTAAAGTTGTTAATAAAGAATTGCCATTTATAAAAAGGAATTCATTCATTCAACTTTTAATATCTACAAGGAAAAAAACTCAATTACATGGCTTTAAGAATTGATTAAAAGTGTACTTAAACATAAGTAGATTAAATATCTTTATTCTTAAAGTTGTTAATAAAGAATTGCCATTTGTACAACTAAAGATTTTATTGGTTTGGTAAAAACCTTTAACTGGAGAAAGGGCATTTTCTTTACTACTAAAATGGTAAATATAAATCAATAGTAAATAGTTACAATTAATAGTTAAGCTTTATTCTTAAATTTATAACTAGATGCTATTTATTTGAGCAACCGTTGATTATATTTTTATCAAGTAATAGTCTTAAGAACAAATAACTGTTCTTAGGTGCTTTTTTTTCCAAACATGTAGGCATTTTTTTGTAATTTGATATTTTTCGTGAGTCGATACAAAGAAATTGTCGCTGATTGGTTGCTCTTGCATTGTGGTACGCTGCAATAATTATTACTTATTATTATTCTTCGTTCTCACCGTAGTAAAAGTTCGTTCATAACATACAAAGGCCGCAACCAATCTACTATATTACTATCAATAGTTTCGCAGAGGGACACTAGCTGGCAGGTCATTCATTTTGACACTCGAATACACTCGTTGACATGCGATCGTATCGAGATGCAGATCTAAAATTTCTCAGTAATTTAGTAAACTCCTGTATAACGCTCTCTCCTATAACGTGAATTCGTATAACGCGACGAAAAAATTGTGACGAGTACTCGTACAACGCTATATACAGTCCCATATAAAGCGTAGGATAAATTTGACATACTAATTATTTGAAATATCCGTTGACTAATAAAAACCAATCGATGTTTATTTCGTTTCCATGACAACTTTTGCGTTGGTTATACGAATCCGCGTTTTCGGAACCCGTATTATACGGGGGTCTACTTGCAAATAATAATTTAAAAATTTAGTTACCTGTATTCTGTTTTATTAATAATGAAACCTTTAAAAAACGTTAACACACTGCTTATAATAAAATCATATATGAAACTAACGCGCATCTTTAGCAGTATGCTCTCTCACCTTTTTACCTGTGGATATCTTAAGGGACACCGTCTGGGCTGCTTCAATCGCCCCGAAGTAACACTGTTAGAAATATTATCGGATGCATCTGATGTATCTGCAGTCATCTCATATCTAAAACATATTGGCATTTATCGATGTATATAACTTCAGTGTAAGACTACTGTACTTTATTGACGTTTGGACTTCCGCCTCCTCTTTTGACTCCTGTCCTGCTATTTCCTACCAACACAGAAATACATAACCCAGTGTTTGGTGCAGCATGGCCCAAGTGGCCCTTGCGTCAGTAATCCCTACTAAACAAACAAACTAGCAGTATGCGATCAGTGCTGGAACTCAATTTTACGGGAATCCGCTGTATTTATTGTAATCATTTTGTTTTTTCTTAATGGATTACTTTAAGTTAACTTCAGATATTGATATAGATTGATGATGATAAATCAATTTTTAGGGTACGTGTCCATCTGAGAAAAAACTGTCGCGAGATTACTCTCGAGAGGGAAATTTGCAAATGACACACCCCTGCGAGCTACTTTTAGGGGTGTGTCCATTTGCGAATTTCCCTCTCGAGAGTATCTCGCGACAGTTTTTTCTCAGATGGACACGCACCCTTACAGTTTAATACCTATGTGTAATTTTATTTTAAATATAATCATATAGAAATAAGACCCATGAATATAAACAGGATCAGAGGATGAAGATAATTTCAATAATCACACGTACAGTAGAATCTCGAATCTCACGGGAACAAAAAAATTCGATATAAAGAGTTTTCGAGATATCAAGT
The DNA here is from genome assembly GCA_000484575.1 of Olivierus martensii. Classification (NCBI taxonomy): domain Eukaryota; kingdom Metazoa; phylum Arthropoda; class Arachnida; order Scorpiones; family Buthidae; genus Olivierus; species Olivierus martensii. The sequence goes on from AYEL01086518.1 coordinate 10,586, forward strand.
TTCAATTTTAAATAAAGCTTTTTATGTCAATAGCACACACCGTAGTTTTTAATACTGTATAAGACACTGTTTTTCCCATGAAAATTACCGTCTAAATACGCCTGCATCTTATGGAAAATACCATTTAATAAACACGATCATATTGACAAAAAACCCATCAACAATTAGAAGTGAAACTTAGAAACTGAACGAAACTATTGTACGGCATGTTCAGTATTCCGAGCATACACAAAAAAGTTCCTGTTTCAGTTATCGATAGCACATCTACGTTCTTTTCTTAAATTTAAATCCTTTGTTTAGACTCCGAAAGCGAGGAAAAATTCATAAATATTTTTAATTTCTCTAGCACAAAAATTATAAACTAATTCGAGATAGCAAGGGTTTTTGAAGAAAAACTTCGAGATAACTATTGAAATTACATTGGCTTAATGCTGAAAGTGCACGGAAAAATTTTTTCCACATATCAAGGGTTTCGAGACAGAGTTCGAGATAACAATGATACACTCAGATGAATACACTGTATTTAAAAAAAGAATTGAGTTAAATTCGACATCGGATGAGGATTATGATGCTAATCTCCATTCTGTAAAAGAGGATAATGCAAAATATGGCCTAAGAATAAGGAAAACTAGGCAGAATTGTGGACAGGAATACCATATAAAAAGTAGTAAAATTATTCCAGCCAAAAAATTTAAAAATAAAAATTGTAATTGTTCAAAAGAATGTATAAAATATATTAGTGAAGCAGAACGCAAAAACATTTTGGAATATGGCCGATTTCAATAAGCAGAACATATTTCTCTATGGAAGTGTTCGCTTTTACACTGTAAAAAGAAAATTTATAGGAACTTCAAGAACTTATGCTTATAAATTTTACTTGAGCACTTCTCGTGAAAACATTTTAGTATGTAAGAAGTTTTTTACAAATACTTTTAATATATTTATGGGACGCATTGATCGAGTCTTAAAAGCAAATGATATCTCAAAGGAATGGAAGGTTCATGCAGAACTAGAGAACCAGTACTAAATACTGTGAGAGAGCGCGCACAAAGTTTCCCAATGTTCGAAAGTCATTATAACTTACTCGATCCCAAAATCTAGAAAAAAAATATTTAAACCCGGAATTGAATTTTAAAAAATGTTTGATTATGAATGGCATTAATTATTAATGCTATTCCCATTTACGAACTATTTTGGGGTCCGTACGAATTCGTAAAATCTAGAGTTCACTGTATAAATCAGGGGTGCCAAGAATTGAAGTGATCATTAAAATCAAAAAAGTCATCCTAAATACAATTTACGTTTAAAAACTTATTTTTGTTGAAAAAATCATCTGGCTCACCTTTTTGTTAACAGCTATCGCCATTTTCCACTCATATAAGTGACGAAGCAAAACAAGCTTGTACTCCATGAATAAATTTTTCAATAGGTTGGTGACGAGAATCGAATCCGATCTAGGGTGGAAAGTTGAAGCGTTTCCACGCGATCAATCCAGTGAAATTTATTATTATTTACTTTGATTACGCACAATAGTCAAATTAATGTAATTTTAGATTTTGCCAATTTCCTGCTCCCTAGGTGCACTAATAACCGTTTTTTAGAGAGAAAATTACCTTGGCGTTTTTGTTTCTTGAATATCAAATGTCCCACATGAATTAAAGAAAAGAGTCCTATTATCTGGATATTTACGCCTTTTCGCTACCTATGATGTAATTAAACGTCATACGTTTAATTACATCATAGGTATGATTAAACGTATTAAACGTATTATAGGTATGATTAAACGTATTAAACGTATGATTTCAAAGCAACGTTGGTTCAAAGATAAAGTGCTTGGGACAAAATAACCATTCTTTATATTATGTTCATTGACATCTAATTGATATTAAACGTATGATTTCAAAGCAACGTTGGTTCAAATATAAAGTGCTTGGGACAAAATAACCATTCTTTATATTATGTTCATTGACATCTAATTGATCATATAATTTAGAAAAATATTTAGAGATCTATTAATCATGTTATAATATAATATGTATCATTTTTTTAAGTTCTGTTTTTATATTCGTATACCATTTAAAGCAGCAATTAATTTAATTTCATTTTTTGATATTGTTTAAATAGAGTGGAATATTTCTACATTCCATTAAATAATCATTTAAATAAAAACTAGTTAGCCCCTGATCACTAAGTGCCCAAATACATCAAAAATCGAAACTTTGTTTCTTACCTGTCAAATTGGAGATTTTTCATTTATACTGTATATTGGCCTATAATACTTGTATATAATACTTTTGTTGACCTTATTTTTTTCTCCAGACCAGACTTCGAAATTTTCTTTACATGAAATTGGCAACTAACAAACTATCGATTTACCCATTCAGTTGTTTAGATAATAATTATAATTTTTATCTTAAAATAAAAAATTATAATTTCTGAAATGAATAAAATATTATTGAAATTCTGAACTAAATATTATTTAAATGCGACATTTATGTAGCCTCGACTAAATATTTTTTAAATGCAACTTTTATGTAGCCTCGACACACCGAATGCAAACTGAAATTTGTGTAGCCTCGACGCGCCGAATGCAAACTGAACTCTCGAGCCGGGGAATAGTCAACATTTTTCGATTGAAAAAGACAGAAATTGAAGTCAAATGGACAACCAACATTTTTCGATCGAAAAAGACAGAAAGTGAAGTCAAATAATAAAAAGAAGTATACAAACATAAATAGGAAGTAAACTATGATAATATAAAGCAAAATTTTAATGAGATTAGGATTTAGTTTTCTAAAAGACGCGATTAAAAATTCGAAACGAGAGAAAATAGTAACGGCAGCACTTCTGGGGCCTTACTCTCGAATTTCGCTCACTTCATCTCACCACGTGAAGTTAACACGATAACGTGATAATTCGGTACTCTGGACTACGTGATCATCATCGGTGAGATAAAATAACAGCCGGCGACTTCAACGTGTTATCGCTATGAATTGTGGGATTTTAAAAGTATAGTCAACCAATCAAATTTAATAATACAAAATACAACATGAGTTCTAATTTGTATACAGTGATACCTCTGTGTACGTCCTTATCCGTTCCAGATCCTTGGACTTAATCCAAACAGGACGTATACCAAACGAAATTTTTCCCATAAAAAATAAAGAGAAAATGATTAATCCGTTCCCATGAAAAAAATCCTATTATTATTGGCAATACATTGATGGGGATACAAAATATTTTAAACACTGCTTAATACTAAAATACATAAATACGAAAGCAATTACAATAGATGAAATAAATGAAAATTTAATCTCGCTACCTTGCTGAGAAGAGTCGAGTGCCTACTAAGATGGTGCTGAGAAGGGAGGAGGAGGAGATGCTATTGTTTGAAAGAAGAGTCCTATAAAACTTCAGGAATCTGAAATTCTGGTGTTTTTTCTCTCTCTATTTTCTCTCTCTTTTCCCTACTTGGACCTTGTTGAGGCTCACCAGGTTTGACTTTTACTAAAAATCTGCCCAAAGAATTTTGCTTCTGTCTTCTCCTCAGGATGTTTCAAAAATATGGCATTGTTCATTCTAGACAATGCTATACAACTTGTAATAATTTTTATATAAGGAATGTATTTTTTAAGAGAGCACACAACAAACTGATACAAGTTCTAGCACGCGAGTCAGTCGTATACCAAGCAAAATTTTTCGTATCCAAACAGCACGTATACCAAGTTGGACACCAAAGCGGAGTATTTTAAACTCAAACACATTTCAGCAGTAATTATGCACACTACTATTTATTTAGAGAAGTGCTTTCAGTACAAAACCATCTTCAGCACTATAAACTATAGGATCAAACATATAAATTTAATTTAACATCGTTATTCTATCATGTTAAATTAATTTTATATGTTTGATCCTATAGTTTATAGTGCTGATGATAGTTTTGTACTGAAAGTGCTTCTCTAAATAAATAGTAGTGTGCATAATTACTGCTGAAATGTGTTTGAATTTAAAATATTAAATTATAATAAGTCTAAGCAGAAATAATCTTAAGGATTCAGAGAAGAGGCACCCTTAGTACCTGATAAGTTCTGGACTACATAAAATTCTGAATCACAATTTGTTCCTTAAGAATCTCTATGTAAACATAGGCTAACTCCAAAGCTTGTGATGGTGCAATTATTTATACTAAAATATAATAAAAAATAACATTAATATGTTAATATAAATAATAGAAATTTTGTGATGCATATAAATTGTGTTATAAATGTGTTCAAGAAAATATGATAGTTTCTTTGTATAGTGCTGCAATTTTTTTAAAATATAAACAAAAACATTTTTATAAATATCAGTCACAGTTTAAAATTGTATTTTGTAATATAATCAGAAAACTGAAATGGTTCAGCAGAAAATGCACCATAAATCTAGACAACACTTAATTATGTTAGAATATACACATAATGATGATGGATTTCCTGTAAAGAGCATTATTGTATGAATTACTTTTATTTTAGAGTTAAATATGTGGTGACTTCTATATAATATTATTGATATTTTCTTATATTTGAGTTAATAATGTATTTTCATAATGACTTATTAAAATTCACATAATTCTTTAATAAAGAGATTTTTTTATTTTCTTGTGTGTATTTTTTCCATGACTGAGATCATTAATATATTTAAAAATAAAATAAAAAATATTAATTAATGATTTAGAAATGGTAAAAATTGGTTAAATTGAAATTAATCTTATAAAAAAATTATTTATTGGGCTCTATTTTTTTGAGAGTTGCAATTTTGTTTTATTTTTTTGTTAATAATATCCATAGCAAAAAATTTATTTGCATCCTATAATATTAAAAATATTGATTAATAATTTATAAAAGAATCAAGAAATTTCCATTAAAATTATTCAATTAGCGCATTTAAATTTATTAAAATGTGGTTAGGCTTAATCTGAAAAATTGCTAGGTACAGTTTGTTCCAAAAAGGTAGCCACCTGCTTTGCAGGGGCTAAGCTTACCGGAAGTTGATCGGTTATAAAGTCTGTCAGTTCGAATGTGCGTAGAAGCTAAAAATGGACACATCCAATCTGACTAAGAATAGGGGTGAGGTATACGAATGAGATGGGTCGATTATAGCGCTCTGAACTGAACAAACTAATCGCTGCTCACTACTTTAAGCCAGGCAGACTTTCTAGTTATGAATTGAGTAAATAGATAACATGCTCTAATATTTTTTTTTAAATTCTAATATGCTAATATAATAACATACTAAAGCACTTTTTAACGTTATTAAGTTTAAAGGAGTAAAAGCAGTGAGTTTTAAAGAATGCTAATATAAATATACCGTATTTGTTTGCCACCATATATTATATATATGTGGGTCGGAGGTATAGGGCACTATGTCCATTTTTGGCCAAAATGAGATTATTGGCACAATCATATAGGTTTCTCGTTCTCTACCCACAGGTATACATTACTATGTCCTACATCAATAATTGGTGGAGTTACGGTTTTAAATAACATCAAGTAAATAAGGGAGAACAACATAAAACAACATCAAACTGCTCTCCTGTAAAATGTAGTAAATGTAACTTAGTGTCCTATACCTCCAACCCACAGATATAAACTATATATAGAGTTATTTTTTATATATTCCCATCAAGGATAAGAATGAAATTTTATTTGCGTAACTATATATAGAGGTTTTTTATATATTCCCGTCGAGGATAAGAATGAAATTTTATTTGCATTTGGAGTTTTTTATATATTCCCGTTGAGGATAAGAATGAAATTTTATTTGCATATGTGTTTTTTTTAAACTTCTGAATTGAAAAATGATTTCATATCGAGAATGACAGTGATGTTTTACGAATTATAGTAACTAGATTTATAAGTAGTATATATATTCGAAAGGCAATTATTTTGCTGAATCTAAAGCAAATGCATATTTATATGTGGCTAGTTCAAAATAAACATTTAATGATATAATTAAATAAAGTATTTCATAAGAAATGATTTTTTAAAATGAAATTTTGTAGAAAATGAGATTAGCATTTATATCTTTACAAATCAAGTCAATTTTGTTTTATAATGTTTTGGGTGAAAAAATAAAAATACAAAGTGAAAGATAGTTATATCTTTATTAAAATAAATACAATAAATGCACAAAGTGAAAGATAGTTATATCTTTATTAAAATAAATAGAAAAATTATGTAGCAATTGAAATCTGTTATACTTTGTCTTTATACCGAACTTTCAAAGACATGATGGAATATGAACTATAAATTTGACTATCCAACACAAATATAAACTCTTATTAGGAAAATTAGTAGAAAACCAAAACTGATATAATAACACAAAATTCATTTTGACACTCACGTTCAATTTTTATATCTATTTTTTAAATCCAACGATTTTGTCGTCATGGAAACGAAATAAATATTGTTTGGTTTTTAACCGACGATTAAGTTGTCATGGAAACGAAATAAATGTCGTTTGGTTTTTATCATTTGACGATTGAGTTGTCGTGGAAACGAAATAAATATCGTTTGATTTTTATCATTTGGTCAATTAACGGATAATAAATACTTTATCAATGAGAATCATTTGGAACAATTTTTAATATTATTACAAATGCAGAAAGAAGCATACATTTTCAAATAAAAGAATAAAATAACATACTTCCCGTAGTCGCCATTATGTTATTGCCAGTGCATTTACTTGGTGCTTTAACAACTTATCGCTTAATTACTCGTTTAGTTACAACTATATAATGATCCATTTTGCGAAAATCAACATAGATTAATGTAAATGATAAATTGAAACTTTCCTAATAAATGCTCAAAATCAATTTTCGGAAAAATGAATACCTGTCATTATCTAACCCTGTTGCTTAGAAAAAATAAATGGAATCATCCAAAACACTGCAAACTCGAATTTGCGCCTGAACCAATTAATCTCATTAGTTTGTAAGTATTGTAAGGAAGCTGAACATCTTCCCGCTTAGGTGACTATCTTTTTGGAACGAACTGGCCAAAATTGAAGAATGTGGCAATGAAAGTGTAAAACATGTCAGATTAAAGAGTTTCAACTTTTAGTCTGTAATAGGCCCTCCTTTAATGTCACCTCACTTAATGCCATTTTCTATTATGTTGCATGCAAAAACTAAATTAATTAATAAAAACATTAATTTTAAGACAACAGAATGGAATAAAGTTCTATTTTCTTATATTTCCTACATAAGAGAGAAAAAATATGTTGGAAAACTATAATGTAACTGTAGAAAACTGGGCAATCACATTTTATATAAGCACTAATTCAAATCCACAATATTGTTTAAGAATGCGATATTGAACTATATTGGAATAAATCAACTTCACTGTATGGAAATGCTTGTGTTTTTAACCAAAAATCCCAAGATCAAAACCCACTTGGAGTCAGCCAGATTAGCCATATGGAAACACTTTGGCTTTCCATTCTGGAGGGACCTGGGTTTGATTTTCAGGTTCTTGTCCCTTAGAAATATTTATCATGGGGTCTGAACCTGATCCATTGATCCCCATCCTCTACAAACTTAGTGACTCCTCCACAGGAGTGGTCAGCCTGTAGGACGACATGTTTTGTCTCACTACTTAAGTGGGAAATGATGACATTTGTTACCAAAAAAAAAATCCCACTTGGAAAAATTATTTCAGAGTCCAAACCTGGTTTGTCTATCCCCTTCCTCTACAGTCCAGCTGACCTCATCTGATATAATGGATAAGCATTCCATTATTGAATAATATAGATGATTAGATGATGAAAATTACTAAATAGTATCAGTTCTAGTACCAGAAAGAAGCATTCTAGGAACATAATAGACTTATAACATTAGGCTTGTGAATTTTCTAGTTTCAATTAATGTCACAATTTTTAGGAATCTAACCATGACATTAAACAAGGACCAACTGTATACAAGATGATTAAAGTATAAAGGATAATTTCATGAATTACATTTAAAAGATCTTATATATTGCACTTTTTATTTTATCTAAAAATAAATCACTTTTTATTTAAAAAATAAAAAATAATTTATTCATCTATGTCAGGGCTGTCCAACCTGCGCCCCAGTGCTGTAATGGATGCGGCCCAACATAAAATCGTAAACTTTCTTAAAACATTGAGATTTTTATGTACTTAATGAAGTTAATGAAATTTTTATTATTTAAATATCTTTCTATATTTCCTATTTCTATTTTCTAAAATATTTCTTATTTCAGTGATTAAAATTTCTTGACCTGCTCAATGATTTTTAAAAAGTTTCTGAACTAAAAAAAGTCAGATTATTATGCTATGACATTTTTGCTTATTTGTCATGCTGGATATCATATATTATACATTATTTACTAACTTTTTTGCTTAACAACTATCGTTAGAATTAGTATATTTTTTTATGTGCGGCCTAAGACAATTTTTTTCTTCAATTGTGGCCCAAGGAAACCAAAAGGTTGGACACCCCTGATCTATATAAATAATAATAATATAACATAGATAAATAAATTACTTACCTTTTATTAAATTCTGCCAAGACTTTTTCTTAATACTAAAAATTATTTTTACTTAAAATAAAACGATGTTAATAATATTTAAATTCCAAATCTAAGTTATATTTTTCATTATTAAAAAGTGCAATTTATTAATTAATGAACTGTTTAAATCAAGAAGAATATAATAATAAATGATTTGTTTTAATAGTATATTTTTTATTATTTGTCTAGTATTTTTATTTATTAAAAATAATGATATTGAATATCTAAGATTCAATAAAAAGTTTTAATAAATATTATGTCTCGATTTGGTCGCAGAGAAGAAACAATGTCTAGTATTAACCACAATGAAAGACTAGAATTTCTAGGTGATGCTGTTGTAGAATTTCTATCAAGTATACATTTATTTTTTATGTTTCCTGATTTGGAAGAAGGTGGTCTTGCAACTTATAGAGCTGCTTTAGTTCAAAATCAACATTTAGCTGTTTTAGCTAAGGTTTGTTTTTATTTTAAGATGGAATTATTGTAAGTTTTAAAATATTCATAGATAATGTATTAGATACATTTTTATATAGAAACTTGAATTAGAAAGATTTATGCTTTATGCACATGGATCTGATTTATGCCATGATCTTGAATTGAGACATGCAATGGCTAATTGTTTTGAAGCTTTGATGGGTAAGTTTATTTATTTTTCAAATATGTAAAAAATAGAACAGAACAAAAACATCTTACTTATTTGAAATATAGATTAAAACTTGACACTATAGCATATAAGAAATAAAATTTATTCGTATAATGTTTTTAGTCTTTTGTTGGACTTATTTTAGCTATATGGTATATTAATACAATAAAATAATTAAAAAAAAAAATAGTTCTGATTATAATCATTTTGAACAAGTGATTTGAAAAATATATGATATCAAAGTAATAAAATATAAACTTTGAAAATAAATATTTGCAGAATATTAAATAAAATCAAATAATCAAATAGAATTTGAATAAGCATGATAGATTAAGAATAATATTTCAAAGTTATTATCAGTTATAAGCGTAACTTCCTTAATTTGCATATTCATTAAACATAATAACAACAGATGGTCTTATTGAACTATAGTAAAAGTTTTGGAAGGGATAAAATTATCCTGTTAGAACAATTGTAAATAAATATAAATTGAATTAATGTATCAAATCACAAGTAAAAATATGTGCACTGTGGTTTAGAGAAATTAACATAAAAACAGAATTGTGTAAAGATAGTGTTAGTGTTAATGCTCTTCATATTTGAGATTGTGATTCATAGTGTTTTTATTGTTCAAACTAGAAAAGTATTTGAGGTATCAATCAATGCAGGGTTTCATGTAGATGTACAGTCAGTTCCAAAAAGATATTCATCGCTTTGCAGGGACTGAGCTTACTGGAAGTTGATCGGTTATAAAGTCTGTCAACTCAAACCTGTATAATGGAAGCTAAAAATGGAGCGTCTGTTCTGACTAAGAATAGGGGTGAGGTTTATGAATGAGATGGATTGATTACAGTGCTTTGAACTGAAAAGTCTAATTGTTACTCACTATTTCAAGCCAGGCAGACTTTCTAGTTATGAATTGAGTAAATAGATAAATGCTCTAATATCATTTTTTAAATTTTGAATATTGGTAATTATGAGTATATTTACAGATTTATTTTTTAAATTCTAATATGCTGATATAAATATACCATATTTGTTTGCTGCCATATATTATATATAAACTATATAAATACATTTTCCTTCAAGGATAAGAATGAAATTTTATTTGCATAAACATGATTTTTTTGAACTGAAAAAGATTTCATATCAAGAATGGCAGTGATGTTTTATGAATTATAATACTAGATTTATAAGTATATATAAATATACTAGCTGAAACCCACAAATTTTTGTGGTTATAAATATTTTAGATATTTTAATAAAAGTTTGCTACAATTAATCCTCTTTATATCGGAATTTTGTGTTTGAGTTTTTCCAAAAACTTTGACACAATTAAAACTATGGAATTTCGTGTTTGAGTTTTTTCAAAAACTTTGACACAATTAAAACGTTTTACCCTAGAAAAGACAACATATAATTGGCCGTGAGTCGGCGTGCCACACAGGAGGACCTGTGTCTGGTAATTCCTGAAAAGTTTTTCCGGGGCGCTGGACCCGGCCTGGCAGTTCCCGTCCTTCACCATCCGGCCCCCCTCCAGTCTGTGGTTGGAACTGGTTCCTGCCCCTTAGTAACCTCCCTGATTGGAAAGGGGCGTAAAATATGTAAAAAAATAAAATTGGCCGTGAGTAAAATCTGGATGAGGAATGTAATCCTCAGTCTATTAAATGCTGTCTATTTTTATTGTCCATTTTTGTTTTTGCTATAAGGTAATTCCATGGTAGAAGCATTTGCGAAGCGTTACATTTTTACATCGCATGCTGTACTCTCTCCAATAAAGAGCCTCGAAAATAACATTGCCAGATCTGAATTGCTGAAAGTAGTGAACTGAAGGGCTATGAGACAGGAAGAAATTTAAAAAGAGATTATATGACAAATAAAAAATGAAAATCATGTACAAAAAGCTGGTGGATTAAATAACAAATATAACTAAAATTTCTACATACAATTCTAAAAATCAAAATTAATCAAACTTTGTTGCTATAGCGACTATAGCAACAAAAAAAATTTATTCCTCTTCGAAATTTCTGATAATTTAAATCGGTAACAGATGGAAATTTTTACTTTTAAATGGGTGAAACCAGACAGAGTTTCAGAATGCCTCACTGCTTATATGGACACTTGTTAATATCCGTAAAATTTATGATAAATATTTAAAATAATTTTAAAAATTCAAACACAGTATTAAAAACAATATACAATAAGATTCTGCTTAACGCTGCTCCGTTTAACGCTATTTCGATATAGCGCAGTTTTTTCGAATTCTATATTTTTATTGATTCACTTTGACATGGTTTTTCAAAACATTATTCTTACATAAATCCGAAATTGCAGGAATTTTTTGCTTTGATACTCCTATGCTCTCTCACAGTACATTTGAAATCAATGCAGTGCAGTACATATGAAAGTCTGCTGCGGTCAGAGTTCATTTTATGGTCATCAATATTATTTTACAGTAATAAAAATAACAATTATCTCATTTTAGTTTCATCAACTTATTTTACAGTAATAAAAATAACAATTATCCCATTTTAGTTTTAAGCTGAATGTCATCAATGTTACTTACTAATAAAAATAGCAATTATCCCATTTTAGTTTTAACCCGAATGCTACCATTATAAAAATAACAATTATCCCATTTTAATTTAACCTGAATGCTGCCACTTTAAACCAGGTCTGGGGTGTTGGCAGTTTTAGATGTCAGTGTCAGCAATAACTTTCTCATTGTTCATAATTTATTAGTTTAGGCAGCCAGATGGCCGAGTGGTAACGCTGTCGGCGTGTCATGCAGGAGGACCTGGGTTCGCGTCCCGGATTTTTTCGGGGTACTGGGTCCGGCCTGATGATCCCCATCCTTCACCATCTGGCCCCCCTCCATGGAGTGTGGGTGCAGCCCATGGTTGGAACTGGCCCCGCCCTCTTAGTAATCTCCATGATTGGAAAGGGGGTGTAAAATATGCAAAAAAAAAGAAAAAAAATTATTAGTTTTAAATTTAAAAAATGTAATAAATAATTATTTTTTTGGTAAATAAATAATTTTTTAGTAATAAATATTGAATAAAAATGTGTTCTAAAAAATTATTTGTGTGTGTTTACTATGAGAGGAGTCGGTGTCGGCACATTTTCCTGCCAACACCCTAGCCCTGCTTTAAACTATAGTTCCAAGTTAGAACTTTTTCTTTCATCAATATTTTTTCGTTGTTTATAGTTTATTGCAATCTGATTACTGCTTTTTGTTCTTAAAACTTTTTATTTTCTAATTTTAAGAATTTTTTTCATCAATGATTTATGAATACAAATCGATATTAGCAATAAAATATGTCTATAATTAATGTAATACAATAGTAATAATATATGTTATAAAATAAAAAAATGCTATGAATATATTTTTTATTCACTGTCTTGTTTCACCTATCCTCATTATTTACGTGTTAAAATGGCCTCATTCAACACTGTTTCATTTAGCGCTTTGTTTCTTTGGAACGTATCCCTCGCATTAAACGGCGTCTTTCTGTAATACAATTGTTGAACGTATATATTGTTACCAAAAGGCTAGGTAAAATATCACATCATTATTGTAACTAATGAGATCGCTGAAAGGTAGGGACATAAGGATTTATTATATACATTATTAATGTAACATATAAAAGCAATTTAGAGCTAGACTATATGTTAAAATTAAACAAAGTTTACATTATTGTTTTAGTTGTTTAACTAAATATTACACAGCACATTACTTGGCATCATAATGGTCACGTGATTATTGCGATCATTCCAGGCATTGCCTGGCAGGTTCATGCCATTGTACTTAGTTTCTCTTTTTCTTAAATTATAACCATTTAGATGACAATCAGGATTTTCTTCAATGGATTCTGAAAATATTTCCCGTGTAGATATGTTTTCCATTTGAAATATGTTTCTTTTCAAATAATACCTTCTTTATCAATTAGAATTCTTTTGATTTGTTCGATCTCCTAATGTTTCATTTTCTTGATTAAACGCAATCTTTTAGCTGCAGCAGTTAACCTATGTAAAGAGTTTTCCCTTTTTCATGGCATTATGAAATTTGTACAACTTATATCATGTGCAAAAACTTTATTTGTGAAATGACATGGTCTCGAACAATGAGCATCAAGAAATACATGAATTAATCTCAAATACAGATTCTTCTATATAATAGACTTACATTAGTAAAAATCAAGAAATAATCATAGATTGAAAAATGCTGATAGATTAAATAATAAATCAGTAGCCGTATAAATAAATTGAAAATTTCTGTAAAATTCTATAATTGTACAAATCAAAATGTTGCATTGCTATGGAAACGACCGTTTCATTTCTTCACACGTGGTAATGTGAAAGTGACAATCTTATTAAGAGGCATTAGAAAATACAATACATTGCTTATTTCATAAAAATTGATTCAGCCTATCTTGCCTTATAATTGAACATACATGCACATGTATTAAATTTATATGTATAGTATATAAATATATATCTAATAGCACACTACCATGTAGTCATTAAGCCTAATCAAAGTCTAACTTAAGCATATTACGGCTAAATAAGATAATATAAGCTATAATCAATATAAAATTAGAGAAAATTTAAAAAATCTTTTAATATAAAATCTGAAGTTCAATAGATTAATGAAATAATATACAGCACTACAGCACAATACTCGATATCCACCATTAATTTAGTTACAACCTCTGTGAACAGAACTGTCTCCTTAGGTCACGTGCCATTATGATCCAATGAGACTGCTCAGTTACCAAATGGTAGTTTGGCAACTGAACGATCTCATTGGTTACAATAATCATGTGATAGTTTACTACACGTAGTAAACTATCACCTGATTATTGTAACCAATGAGATCACTGAAAGGAACAGACACAAGGTTTTTATTATATAGATATTTGAAAGACAATTATTTTGGTAAATCTGAAGGAAATGCATATTTATATATAATTAGTTCAAGATTAACATTTAATGATATAATTAATAAAGTATTTCATAAGAAATGATTTTTTAAAATGAAATTTTGTAGTCATTAAGCCTAATCAAAGTCTAACTTAAGCATATTACGGCTAAATAAGATAATATAAGCTATAATCAATATAAAATTAGAGAAAATTTAAAAAATCTTTTAATATAAAATCTGAAGTTCAATAGATTAATGAAATAATATACAGCACTACAGCACAATACTCGATATCCACCATTAATTTAGTTACAACCTCTGTGAACAGAACTGTCTCCTTAGGTCACGTGCCATTATGATCCAATGAGACTGCTCAGTTACCAAATGGTAGTTTGGCAACTGAACGATCTCATTGGTTACAATAATCATGTGATAGTTTACTACACGTAGTAAACTATCACCTGATTATTGTAACCAATGAGATCACTGAAAGGAACAGACACAAGGTTTTTATTATATAGATATTTGAAAGACAATTATTTTGGTAAATCTGAAGGAAATGCATATTTATATATAATTAGTTCAATGATAAAGTTGCCATGGAAACGAAATAAATATTGTTTGGTCAATCAACGGATATTAAACACTTTATCAATAAGAATCGTTTGGAACAGTTTTTAATTTTATTACAAATGCAGAAAGAAGCATACATTTTCAAATGAAATGTCTTAATGCATTTTCAAATAATAAAATAATGGCAACTACAGGAAGTATTTTATTTTATTGCCAGTGCTTTGCTTAGTGCTTTGACAACTTATCTCTTAATTACTCATATAGTTATGACCATATAATGCTGCATTTTGCCTAAAGTAATAATAACATAGATTAATTTGTGAATAATAAATTTAAACTTTCCTAATAAATGCTCAAAATCAATTTTCAGATAAAATGATTGAGCACTTGTCATTAAGCCTACCTAACCCTATTGCTTAGAAAAAATAAATGGAACATCCAAAACCCTGCCAATTCGAATTTGCGCCTGAACTGATTAATCTCATTGGTTTGCCTAGATGAACACGTTTTTGGAACCGACTGTACAATACAACAATACCTCGCAGAGGCCGGTTAATTGGTTCCTCTTTCTTACTGGATTAATTGAAACTGGACTATTCGAAGTATGTAATCTATGGGAAAAATTATAATTTGTTCCAAGAAATTTTCGATTTGCTCATATGGTTTTTAAATCATAAATTCTTACATTAATAATTATTTCTTTATGCATTAAACATTAAAATCTTATAACAGATTTTAATGTAAAAGGGAGCAGAAAGTGGGTCCGAACCTGTAAAGATGAATAGATAAAGAGGGCTCACCTGGCAGGTGAACACATTCATTTCTCCAAGTCAGCTGCTCAGTGCCATTCCAAATGCAGAGTGGCACTCTGCATAAGACTGAACAATTCAACAAGAAACGGGAAGTGACTAGTGGCTGCCAGCCAGCAAGATTGTTTTGGTTCTCATGAGTCACTATCTACTTGAAAAGACACAGTTCATAAAAAATTAACGATTAATAAAACAAGAAGAATGAATTTAAAGTTTTTATTGCAAGTAAATGAACAAAAAATTTAACTCTTAAAAATCTTTTTTATCAAAACAAATGCAAAATTGACATCTGCATGGACTTCTTTTGTTTCCATTCTTTGTACATCTTTCTGTAGCATCGAATTGCCTTATTTAAAGCTTGGCTAACTTTGACATAACAATTGACAGTAGGATCAACTTTGAAAATGAATTGAGGAAGATCGTTAGTCTTTTCAATAACTTTCAAAACATTTTTGGTTTCAAATTCTTTAGGTTTCTTCATCTAAATCTGCATTGTCTAAGTTGGCCTCTTTTTCTTCCTAGGCTCATTTGTTTTTCAATATTAATTAAAGTTTCATTATCATGTTCATCAGTTTTGGAATTAATACAGTTAATCACATTGGCTGAATCTAATTCTTCAAATCCAAGTTTTTTTCCAATTTCGGTGATCTTATTCATGAATTCAGTAAAATGTTCTTCAAAGCCAACAAAATCATTTGCATATTGAGGTATGATAAGTTTCCACACTGCCCTCATATTGCTTTCTGTAATTTCCATCCATGCTTATTAATATTTTTTATGCATTGCTTGATGTTATAATTTTTCCAAAATTCAATCAAACTTGGTGAGTTTTAACCTGTTGTAGCTTCTATTGCTTGCCTAAATGTCTCACGCAAATAGTAAGCCTTAAACATGGCAATGATCCCTTAGTCCATAGGTTGAATCAAGGAAGTGGTATTCAGTGAAAGAAAAATTGTTTTGACATGTTTATTTTTTTCACTAAGTTCAGTTGGATGGCCTGGTGCATTATTCAAAACTAACAAAATGTTAAAATCCAGACCATTCTCCTTGTAATAGTGCTCTGTTGCAGGACAAAAATAATTGGTGAACCAATCTTCAAATAAGTTTTTTGTAATCCATGATTTTTTGTTAAGCACCAAAAAGGAATGGAATTCTTTGACACACCTTTAAGAGGTTTAGGATTTTCAGAATGATAAACCATCATAGGCTTTAATTTGAAATCGCCTGTTGTGTTTCTTCCCAATAAAAGTGTAACACAATCTTTATAAACTTTATATCCAGGGCAAGAATTTTCTTTTTTTGCTATAAAAGTGCATATTGATAATTTCTTCCAGTAAAGATCCATCTCATCAACATTGAGTATTTGTTCTTCTTTATATACACCTTCTTCCATAATTTCTTTCAATTCCTCATGAAAGTGTTAAGCAGCTTCTTTATCTGCACTTGCTTTCTTCTCAATAATATAGACATTATGAATCCTGATCTGTTTCTTAAAATGGAAAAACCAGCTTTTGCTTGCTGAGAAAGCTTCATCATCATTAGTTTCCCTAACTGCTTTATTTCTTTTGCCATTTGACTGAGAGGAATTCCTTTTTGATTTAAATCTTCTATCCATATGGATAACAAACATTCCATATTTGCCATACAAAAGTGTGGGGACCGAGGACGGTAATGAGACAGGCGTTAAGCCTAAATACGATAAACGTCAGGTTCTGACACCAGTCGGATCATCGTATATGATGCCGACAAACTAGCGAGCAGTAGATCTATTTAATGCGTGAGTAAGGACGGGTAATAATTGGGCTGTTCGGCAAATCGACA
>AYEL01086519.1:0-18115 GCA_000484575.1 Olivierus martensii
GCAGGTTGGAGTCAGCAGCGCAATACTCTCGATCGCTTTGGGTAAAGTAAAATTTTATCTTTTAAATTGATATATTGGTGTCTATATTATAATAATTTATTTTATATATATATATTTAAAGTTTCAATAAAATATTTATTTTGGCAAATTGCATTAATATATCAGCAACTAAAAATCAAAGATCATGTAATTTATCGTTTTCGAATTTTTATCGAATTTTAAGTACTAAAGTCTGGGGGAAGGCTTATACATGGGTTATGCATTTTTTACTGATTTTCAAACTCTGAAGTCGGGGGTCGGCTTATACACGAGTATATACAGTAAATAATTTGAATTAATCTAATGCCTTCTATGAATTAATATTTAAATTATAATTTTTAAATAATTTTATCTGAAAAAAACTTCCTCAGCCTGGGATTAAATTGGGGACTTTCAGGCTAATGTCCTGATATCCTAACTGTTAGATCACTGAGGTCATCTAGCAGGTTAGTTCTTCATACATTATTATTTAAAATTTAGAATTAATCATAGACAGTGAACCCAACTGATATAAGCATTCTTAACTGAGCTTGATCATTAAGCCACAGGCTCATAATGGTGCTAGTCAGACAATATTTTACTAATATGTTAGAAAAATATTACTAAATGTTGAAATTTTAATCAAAAATTTTATTTTTTAATTAGACATTTATTTTATATTCTTAAATATAATGTACAGTCGTGCAAGAAAGTAAATCACTACCCTTATGCCGATTGGCTTAGTAATGACGTCATGGAGTGAACTGTGATGGCACTTTCTAACTTGACAAACTTAATCGAAATGAAAAATAAATGAACAGAATAAATTAAAGCTAATTAGTATATTAATATACATTTATTACAATAGGTAAATAATATGTAATAAATACGAAATGTAATCCTAATTAAAAATATTTTCTTTGGTGAAAGATTGTTACAGAAACGTAATTGAGATAATTTGCATACCATTTGTGGTGCATTTTATAATTTAATACTTTTACATTTGTGATGACTTTTTACGAAACTATTACCAAATTAGACAATATTATATTTTTTTATTGAGTTACATACTAAATTTAGATAACATATTTAAAATATTGCAAAAATAAATTATATTTAGCTCCAGAATATTTTGCTTCGTATTTCCAATTGAGAGAACAGAATATTACAGATCCAATAGTATCTTACAAGTTCAGAAAACTGTAAGATGAAGTTCACTTATGTCGTTTTTTTTCCATTCCTCTCAATTTGACAACAATCAAAATAAGTTCAATATTCTATATATTAGAATTAAATACTGTGTAAATATTGGGAATTTAAATTTTTACCCATTATATACTACTACTAAAATAAATGACTACATTAATATAAAATATGATTTAGTGTTACTCAAACATTTAAAAAAAATAAGTCAATGAGAAAGGCATTTCAATATCAAAATACTAGAAAGGATCGAATATTACTTTTAGAGAAATGTTAAAAAATTTTTTAGATTTTGAAATAAGAATTTTGCTCCACTATTAAAAACATCATTTTAATATTTAAATATAAGAATAACAACAAAAGCATTTAATTTTTTAAAGAGTTTGCAAAAAACTAAATGTTACAATAAATCTATTAATTTATGTATAATAATATATAAAGAAATATTTTTTTGTTACAAATAATTAAATAATTCTTATAGTTATATATTATAATAATTACGAAGTTCTCGTATTAACTAATTAATCTTACAGACATAATTGTTAAACAATTTTGTAGCCATTGCATCTATAAAGTTAATTAATTATTAAAAGTTTATTATGAGTGAAGGATAATTTTCATTATGCACCACTATAATATTTAATAAAATCAAATACAGTATTATTATTTTAATTCAAAACAACAAATACAGACTCAATGCTATTAAACAGAAATAACCTATTAAAATACTGTTTTGTATCAAGTTTATTTTTATATAGTAATATATTCACCATAAAATGTTAAAATAAAGTATAAAATGTAAATAAGGATTATCACTGATTTCATTTAGAAAAATTATCATGAAAATTTTCAAATAATTTCATTACATTTATAATACAAAATTATCCAGAAATAATACAAATTATATGATATTGAATAACAAATTATGTAAATTTGTTACTACGTCATCAGTTCCTCATCAGAATGATCATACACAAATAAGCATTGTCTGTGCAACTTCTCCGTAATCATTACTATAAGTGTAATTTTGATTTGTTGTAGACTTCAATGAAAAAAGATTAACTATCGAGTCAAGTCGAGTGAGAAAACTTTTGAATAACTTCTTTAAAATGCCTAGAAGCAGTTTCATCAAGAGTTATCCATTGCAGAGAGAGGAAGGATAATAGGATTATGGGAATCGGGACAGTTATCAATGAGATCTATAAGTCAACAGATAAACATTCATCGTAAAACTATGTCAAATTGAATAAAAAGATGCTTGCCATCTTTTTATTCAATTTGACATAGAACATGATTTGCATAATAAATCAAGATGTGGAAGGCCACGAGAGACATCATCTTCGCAAGATGAAGCAATCAGAAATTCTACCGCAAATGAGTCATTGACAAATACGAAAAAAATTAAACATCAACTTCAGTTACAATGCTCATCTGAAACAATACAGAAACTTTTAAGAGAATTTGGATTCAAACATCATTGTCCTGCAATGAAAGAATAGTTAACAAACATTCATAAAGAAGCCGGATTAGGATTTGTGTAACAATATTTACCCCTACACGCATGAGTTTTGAAATCTGTGATATTTTCTGATGATAAACATTTGCATCCAACTCTCACAGAGAACTTCATTGTTATAGACAAGCAGGAACTCATTATTCACCTGGAAATATAGCTCATATATGAAAATCTGGTTATAAAAGCATAAATATATAGGGTTGGATATCCAACCCTATATATTTATGCACATGGTCCAGGTGAACTAGTTCAAATAGATGGCCAATTCAATTCATCCCAATATATAAGTATATTAGAATCCGTTCTCTTGCTAAATATGTCGGCTATTTATTCTCCAAGACATTCTTTTTCACTTGTTCAAGACAACTGACTTGTTCATACAAACAGAATTGTAAAGCAGTGGTTTCAACAGCATCCTGAAATAAATTGTTTATCTTAGCCGGCCAAAGCTGCAGATTTAAATCCAATAGAAAATATATGGGAAAAAATAGTACAGGAATGGGATTGGGAAGATTCTCTTCTTCACATAATGTTTTAATTCAAGCACAACAAATTTTGGGAGAAAATGAGAAAACAACCAGATATGTTTGAAAATTTAATTGAGTCTATTCCATCCAGACTAAATGAAGTAATTGATGTTGAATTCAAGCAAATAATTATTTTATTTAGTCAATATGAAAATTTAATTAACATTTCAGCTATTTATAGCAATTTTATAACTCTCAATGACACTCAATGATCATTTACAAAATTTCTTCATAAAATTATAATCATATTATCTTTCTTTACAATTTAATATAGTCTTTATTTAACAATTAATCACAATGAGATTATAATTCTTTAACTAGTTTTCATCTGCTGAGATCTCCTATTGACAAAGTATACAGAGCAAATTATATCACTGTTGATAATTGCAATTCTTTTTAATTTTTACAAGAATAGAATTGAAAAGTTGTGTTCTTTCTTCTTAACTGTGTAAATGTCTCAAAATAAGTGAAATTATGCAATAGAGAGAAAAAATTAAAGATTGGGTTCTATTCTATACAAGCTTTTTGGGAATATTGTAATCAAACAGAAATAAAAATCACAAGTGTTTAAATAAGAATATAAATACTGAAAAAACATTCCAATAAATTATTGAATTATAAAATAAATAGTAATAGTTATCATCATCAATATAATGAGAAATCATTCTTGTCAAAATAAATCTATATTTTATAATTTTTATCTCTAAAGAGCAAATAGATCGGAAGTACAATTATTTTTATTATAGAAATTCACTAATTATACAGACCTCAATTCATAAAATTATACACTTTATATTTATTAAATAGCTATGTTGACTTGAGAAATGTTGTATGACAACTTGTGGATAATTTGTTTTGTAACATGTGCCATTGGTATTTATTGCTAATATAGTTTGCAATCACATAAATGATGTTTTCAGTGTGTTTTTATGCAAAAACAAAGTTTATTAACAGCCACATAATTCAAGTTGCTATATCGTAGAAACTGAAATAGAACTATAGATGAGTAAAAAGAAGTGTCAAATATAAAGATAGGTCTAAGAACAGAGAGGCCTCATATATAGATATTAATAATAATATTTTTCATCAAGTTCTAACAAATACATACACAACATATCGACAAGAAAAGCAAGCAGAAAGACAACAAAAATTCAGAACCAAGTGAGAAAGTGAAGTTTTCTGGGGAAGCCATTTCAGGATCTTTTCAAAAGATCATGAAATGGCTTTCAAGATCATATTCAATTGTAAAAAATAGGATTATGGTCTATTTCTGGAAGATATTTTGAACAATACAAGATTTTTCAGGTTATTTGTTTCCACAATAAATTCAATACTGTAAACTCATGCATTGTTCAATAGAGGGAGAAGAGAGATCAATGAAACAAATAACTATAGAGGAGTAAGAAAGACCTCTTTCTCCTCTTCAGCTTGAAAGAGAAAAAGATAGTTTAAAAACACAAATATGTGTTCTTGCATTCTCTGGTCCTAAATTTAAAATTGTAAACAATAAATTAATACAGTAAAACCTTGATTTTATGGACTATAGTGGGCAAGACTAGTCCGTAAAATCAAAGTAAAATTTTTTTATAAACATTATAATTAGCATTTTCAACCGTAAATCGAAGTAAAATTTTTTTATAAACATTAATTAGCATTTTCAACATAAAATAAAATTTTTTTATAAACATTAATTAGCATTTTCAACATACCTGTCATTTTTTATAAACATTAATTAGCATTTTCAACATACCTGTACTAATTAATGTGACTTATGCCTGCTGTACTAATTAATGTGACTTATGCCTAAAAACTGTATTATTTTACATGAGTATTTAAAAATTAAATTAAATTATTGTACATGTATATTAAATTTAGGTAAGTTGTTAGAATATTACCTGTATACATATATATTAAATTTAGGTAAGTTGTTAAAATAAAAATGACGCACAAATAAATGAGTGCTTTATTTTACAAATAATGGATGTAGCTATACTGTAGTGCTGGATGTAGCTATACTGTAGACAGTTTATGCAAATATTGTATTAAGAGCTGGTGTAAATATACTGTAGACAGTTTATGCAAATATTATATTATTTTATTTTTTGGGATGGTGTCCGTAAAATCTGAAGTCCATAAAATCGAGGTTTTACTGTAATTGATGATAAATATCTTTTAATTCTGTTGGATTAATATATAATGATTTTGTTGTTCAAACGAGTCTCAAATCTGATTTATTTGATGCTGTTCTTATTCAAGCAAAAAAGTAAAATCCTACACTTATATTCAGTTCATTACTTTCGAAACTCAATGATGACAGTGTCAGTGGTAACATTCTTTTCATATTGAGATGTTGGTTCATATCTAAATATTTTATGCTGGAGTACAGATCAAAATGTCAATCTACACGAATTGATAGTAATTAATAATTGTTTTAGATCAGTGGTTCTCAACTGCTGTGCTGCAAAAAATTAAGAATGAATTGTATGTATATATAAGAATTGTATGAATCATATATATTAATAGTGAAACGTGATTGGCTGGATATTCCTTTTGCAGTCGAACCACTGTACCGATTCCTATAAGTAGGGTATCATTAGATAAATATAATCCTTGAATTTCTGCGATAGCCAAAATTTTTGTTGTTATTCATAATTTAAAAATTAAGGAATAAAAAATTAAATTTAAAATTTATAGTTTTTCTAAAAAGACAAAAATCCGAAGGTGGCGCTATAATTTAATAAGGCTTGCCATTTAATGATCCTGTGTATGAGTATATCTGTAATCTGAATGTAATAAATAAGAATAAATACAATAATATGTAAACAAAAATTCGTTGTCAAATCTAAATTATTATTTAAAATATTTAGGTGTGCCCGCCAAATTTTAAAATATTAAAATGTGTTCCTGAACGTGTGCCACCAAATTTAAAAATATTAAAATGTGTTCCTCAACAGAAAGATGTGCCACCAAATTTTAAAATATTAAAATGTGTTCCTCAACAGAAAAATGGTTGAGAACCACTGTTTTAGATAAACCAACGATCTAAATGAGATAAACCTACATCTTTAAATTTAAACCAACAGCAATAAATTATGTTACACTATTTTCATTAATAAAATACTATTTTAAGAAAATTTATAAGCAATGCTAAAAACAGTAGACTGAAGTGAATTTATTAAATTATAAGGTGCACATCAGAAATGATATGCAAATTATAGTGATAACAGATCAAACTATAGCACTCACTAGCAGTCCAAATAATTTTATTCACTTAAATAACTCTTTCCAAAGGAACGCTTTCGGCTAGATTATAGCCATCATCAACTCTCATATTACTTATAGTTTGATCTGTTATCACTGTATTACCTCAGATAGCAGTATATTTTTGTTTTTTGTTTTTGGATGCAAATTTTAGCAACAAAGATTGTGACATAACCAAGGATATCGATGGACATAACCATTCAGGAAAGAATAATTTTTGTGTCAGATCTCATATTTCTTAGACACCATATTATTTACCTATGGCAATAACTATATATTAATATATTAAATAGCTTTAATTTACTCTGCCATCTTACAATCTATTCGATAGGTTTTTACTTTAGGAGCATGTAATTTGACCAGCTCTAAAAGGTTCAACCTTCACCGAATCAGGTGAATGTTGAATAGCATTTATAGAAAGCCAATCCAGAATAGTTCTTTTGGTATTGTTTGAATCTGCTGGCTTGTTTAACTGGACTGAATGATACAGAGCATTATCAATAACAACAGCAGCATTTTTAGGCAAATTTGGAATAATTTTTCTTTTGCCCATTTCTCGTAAATAGTAGAGTTCATTTGTCCGTGATAATCACCTGTGGTCATATTTGCTTTGTATATAAGTTTAGTATTTGGTAGAAATCCCATAAATCCACCTGCGCACAAAACAATAATTGGATGCGAAGCGTTTCCACTTTGAAAAACTCCATCCATGTCACTCAATTACCAGCATTAAATGTCAAATTGCTACTGACCCACATTTTGTCAATTATAAACAACAGGTTTTTTTTTCTCTGGATACCTTTTTATATTCCTTAGAAACTGCCTTCTTATTAAAACGATATCACTCCTTTCAGTTAGAATTTTCCTTTTATTTTGGCTTCATTTCCATTTAAATCCTATTTTATGTAAAATCTGTCTTATATTTCCTTTTTCCAAGTGAAGTTGATTTTTTCCTTTAAAACTGGCAATAAATTTGTTTAATGAAGGAACTTTCTTTTCTCAGGTGTAAAACTCTTGCACTGTACGCCTAATAACATCACAATCGAAATCATCTATTCCAGTTGTCTGCAGAATTTCCACCTTTCTCTGCTTTTTTGGAAAGAAAAAACTCGATTCAGCTTGCACTGCTGACTCTCGACAAACCTTTTTTATTGTCGTCAATGATACACCACATATCTGACTTGCTCATTTTGTGGAATAAGAAACAGGAATTAAAACATCGCTGTTTTCTGCTTCTCTATCACAAAATTCAATTACATTGTGTAAAATTTTTTTCGTCCCACTTCGAAAGGCTTTGTTGCGACTTGTGCTAGCCATCACTTAAATAGAAAAAGGTAAGTGAAAACCCTAAGATGACAAATAACAGAAATATGCAATGAAAAGTAAATCGAAACCGAAACCATTCCACCTGTCATTATACCAACTGCAACTCTCCCTTTCGCATTTGGACTCATCCACCTTAGCTAGGTGCAGCTTTCGTGGACAGACAATAATAATTTAATGATCCTGTGTACAAGTATGTCTGTAATCTGAATGAAATAAATAAGAAAAAATACAATAATCTGTTAATAGAAATTTGTTGTTAAATCTAAATTATTATTTAAAA
Organism: Olivierus martensii; assembly: GCA_000484575.1. Classification (NCBI taxonomy): domain Eukaryota; kingdom Metazoa; phylum Arthropoda; class Arachnida; order Scorpiones; family Buthidae; genus Olivierus; species Olivierus martensii. Next base: position 8,132 of record AYEL01086519.1, read on the forward strand.
TATTTAGGTGTGCGAACAAATTTAAAATATTAAAATGGGTTCCTGAACAGAAAAATGGTTGAGAACCACTGCACTACACAATTTATTTTACAAATTTATCAGGTCATTTATTACAGAGCATCATTTATTAATGTGCACTCTTAATTCTGTTTTGATTCTTTAGCCAATTGTATAATTTGTGTAATAATTGTAAATATCTTGCCTTTCATTAAACAATACAATATTCAATTAATTTCTATTATAACAGATATATGACATTAAATTTTCAAAAACTAATTTATCTGATAATTCAGCAAAACTGCAATACATATAAAAATAAATTTGCATATATCCTTCTTATCAAATCAAAAATAATTTGAAATTTTAAAAGATGCATGGTGGATATTGAATGTCATATATATTACAAGAAATAAGTAGTAGTATTTAACACAAGTAATAGTGAAACATGAGTAATAAAAATAAAATGCATTTTTATAACAAATTCATGGAATTTTTAAATCAATATAATATATGTATTTATTGTAAATTGACAAAATTTGGCATGATCTATTTTTTTTATAAATATTCCTGTAAATAATTTGAAATAAAATAAAAAATTATTTTATGCTGTTTTTTTTAAACATAATAAGTTTTTATATATAAAAACTTTATTTATATATATGAATTACAAGTGGCAGTCAAAAAATTCCCGGAATTTTGTTGTAACTATTTATTACCACAATATAGGTACACATTTACTTAATCGAGCTTTAATTTATTCTGTTCATATTATTTTAATTTCGATTAAATTGGTCAGGATATGACTTGACGTCATGATTCACTCCGTGATGTCAACACTGAGCCGATCAGCGTAAGGGTGGCGATTTACTTTCTTGCATGACTGTACATATTCATTTATGAGCCAGTTCTGCATCAGAGTTTAAAAATTTATAAAAGTTTGAAACTCATATAATGTGTAAGTTAATCCTCAAGTTTCAAGAGTAACAATTTAACATTCATTGAAATAAACTTTTTTACAATTTAAAAAATTTTCCAATCTAATTCAGTATTGGAATAAATATTGGCACAGACAAAAAGTCAGATTCACAGCATTAAAGCAAATATATTTTTAAAAAATTAAGTAAGTATTTGCTCCATATCAACTATTGACTTTCATACTATGGAACCACATTGAAGGTACCAAAGAGCCGCAAGTGGCTCATGAACCGCAATTTGGCCATCATTGATATATAAGATAAGATTGTTTATTAAAAGTTCTGACATATTGCAAACAAGTTAAGATGCATTTTTTGCTGAAATATTTGAGTTTTTAAATTGTGATTGATATTTATAAAAATTATTTTATTGCCATTTTGAATAGATCATTATAAAAATATTTTTTTTTTCCCAGATAATAATATGTATCATTAAATTTCCACTGTTCATTAAATATCAACAAAATATATAAAAAATATGAGATAACTGCTTTATCTGATATTTTCGTTATGATGAGAAGAGTTCATAAAATAAATTTAAAATTTTGTTTTATGAATTCTTGTCATAATTTATTGATTAAATATTTAATAATCATTATCGTTTTAATGTTTTAAATTTTATTATGTTTTGTTTTTTAATGGTGATATTTAAATTTTTCATATGATTTTTAAATAATTTTTAATTGTATACAGTTTCTCTTTAAGTTTACCAGTTTTTATTTAAATTATCAATTCTGGTTATTTTTATTGATGATAGCTAAAACTAAAAATAGTTGATTCAATAAGTCATTCTTATAAATTAATTTTTTAATATATCATAATAAATATTTCATAAAAACTGTTTTAAAGCATTAATAATTTCATATATTTAATTTTTAATTTAAATAATTTAGGAATTACATGAATTTGAAAAAGCAACTGGCATAGAATTTACACATATCCGTCTTCTAGCTAGAGCATTTACTCATCGAAGTGTTGGATATAATAATCTTACTTTGTAAGTTATTTATAATACATTATTTAAAATAAAAATTATAATTTATATAGATCTAATTTTCAAAACTAATTTTTTCTAAACTCTGAAGAAAACGTCCCTCGAAATGCCAATTGAGGATGGACACTTCATCATGACAATGCTCCCTCCCACACATCGCTTGTTGTGCTGACATGGCTCTCAGAAACAAACATTCCACTCCTCTACCAGCCTACCTACTCACCGGATTTCTGGCTCTTCCCCAAGATCAAAAAGGGTTTCAAAGGTAACCGTTTTGCCACTGTAGAAGACATCAAAACCAATGTGACGGCTGACCTTCGGAAGATATCAAAACAGGACTTTCATTGTTGTTTCCAGCAATGGCAGGAGTGGTGGAACAAGTGTGTGTGTTCTGAAGGAGCCTATTTTGAAGGCAATTAAGTAAATGTGTACCTATATTGTGGTAATAAATAGTTACAATGAAATTCCGGGAACTTTTTGATTGCCCCTCGTATATAAATAAATAAATAAATGATTTATTTATTTATATAAGAATATTAAAAAATATTTTAAATATATTCTTGTTTACTATATATAAATTAAACAATAATTACATTAGAAATACATAAACATTTAAATAAAGTTTTAATTATTATTTAACAACAAAAAATACATTCAAGTTAATAATATTGTGCAGCATTCATATTACTCTTCCTTAACTGTACAAAAACTCCATCATATGTTTTTATCTAAGCAACATCTCCAAGCTTTGGAAACACATACACTAGATTGGTCATGGATAATTAATTGCATTTTGCCCTTTGTGCTATCAATAAGCACTTTTACAATAAAGAATCTTTCACATTATTAAAATTTTTTAACACTTCATTTTGCCCCACTTAATTTATATATTGAATTCTAAAATTTCTTATTTAATACAGTGGATAAGTTCTCATTCATAATGTCACATTCTTGCTCTTTCCTCTAGATTCCTACAAGTTAGGGTGGCTTCACACTGCATCTGACTCGAGAATCGGACCCGACTTGTAGTCGTGTTTCTATAGCAACCGACCTGATTGATCCGACTATGCGTCGGAGTCGGACCGATTCGAAAAGTTGAATATTTCGAAATTGAGGCTGAACAGTCAGATAGCAGCCACCAATAAGAAACTTCCATATTAAAAGACGTTGCTGCTACGTAATCGTTTAGTTTAATGCTTTTATTTTCGCTGACAAAGTTTTTTTAATAAATTTACGTTATACTGATTATCACATAACTTCCTGGATGGAACATTTACACTCTTCATATTCTTATACATTCATCTGATTGATATAACGGACATTAATAAACTTCAATGATTTATATGATTATAATCAAAACTACATTTCTTCAACATCAATAATGTATCATCATCCAATATTTTCGCCATTTTGTTTTAAAGTTAAACGATAACTATATAACAGCTATCTTGATTAGTTGAGCTTGGGTTACTTAAGAGAGAATTTGATTGGCTACAAATAGTTGGCTGCTGCCGTATGTGAATGCTACGGCCGACAGTCGGACAAATCATTCACAATTACAAATCGGGTCCGATTTTTGAGTCGGAAGCAGTGTGAAGCCACCCTTACTCCTGTGCATTCTTCCTCTTGATTTAGTTTTATTAAAAATGGGAATGACATATACTCCTGAAAGCTGGTTACTACCATGACTTTTTATCATTATGGAGGTTAGCAAAAAGCTCCATAATGATAAAAAGTGGCAAGAAAACTTACTGTAAGTCTTGCAGACATACATTAAGCTTTCTTGCCACTTTCTTAATCAGTTTAAGTCTTGTTTCTCCATATGATATTTTTAAATACTTTAGTTGATTTGTACTCTATTTATTACCATTAGAATCATTCAAAAGTGCTGGAGTATTGATGTAGCAATCTTCTTATAAATCATCATTATAAAACTACATGTATAGTCATGTTTTTGCCCTTCTAAAGAAGGGCAAAAGCATGGTTATACATGTAGTTTTATGTCCCTTTCAGGTCATAAAACTTGACAAAACATTTGACATGTATAGATGTCATGATCTAATTATGTCTGTGTATCATTGATGTGTATAGATGTCAAACAAAGTGATAAAAAAAACCATAAAAAGGATTAAAAAAATTTAATCCATATTTTATTAATCCAGCTATTGCAAATCAGCTTTTTCTTGTTGATTACATAAAAATCTCCACTTTTGATGGTAGTTTCTAAATTTTCCAGTTTCCAAAATATTTTTTTAATTATGTTTAAACAAACATTGTTTTGAATAGAATTGCTTGGTAGAATTTGGATTTTTATCATCCCATCTTGTCAATTTTGTACCCTAATCAAAGCTTTTCCAGTTTTGGGATGAAATAAATGATATTTTTGAAATTTTAAGTAAAACTTTAATTTTTCATATGATGAGCTATAAAATGCTGAAAACTGAAAAAATGTTGTAGATAATAGGGAAATACTGATTAATTGTTAAAATAAATAAAAATATATCTTAATTGTTCATTTCTTGTTACATTTTCACTAATATTTAAGAGAAAATTGCAAAAACTGAAACATAAACACCTTATGGATATATAAATAGTCATGACACTTATTGCTTTACAGCAGCCTCTTGATTCCTGGGAAATTGCAGCCAAGTCTACTTTACTCTGTGGCATGTGATATTGGATGGATTGCTAAAATAAATCAACTGCAATATAATTAGAGCAACATAAAGAATATTACAATTGTTTATGTACAGGATGAGATCATTTTGTATATGTTAGGATTTTTTGATGCAAATTAAAAAAATTTATAAAAAGTACTACTAAAAATTGTAGAAATGAAATAAGAACAAATTAATAAATATGAAATATTAATAAAAATGACAATATTTCATTGAATTTATGCAAGTTTTAATAATTATATGACAAATTTCATTCAACAAAAATTACACAAGTCTTGGTTTTTTTAGAAGTAATTTCTGAAAATTTTGGCTGAATTTCTTCATTCATGAGTTGTTTTGTTCAGAGGAGATGTAGTTATCTAAAAATATCAACTGTTTCAATGGATGGCTAAGATTCCATATAAAAAAATCATATTTTCCATGATCTTATATACAGAACAAAAAGAAATTGAAATTGTGAAAAAAATAAAATTCAAAATACTGCTTATATTGTTAGAAGGTAAAATACAGTGTCGTAGCTACTGCTCTAAGCGCCTATGGCTCAAGATATAAAAGGCGCCTTTGTGAAGTGGACGATGGTAGTGTTCCCTTAAATTAGGCACCTATTTCGAGTGGCGCCTATGGCCGTGGCCACCTTCACCATAGCCTCGCTATGGCACTGGTAAAATACATTATAAATTTTGAGAATTTCAAAATTTCATCAAAAATTAAGTGATATATGATAGTTTAAATTTTTTGCATGTTAATTAGTTTTAATTTTAATTAATTGGCATGCAAATAGAAACAGAAATTGAAATAAAGACACTCAAGGGATTAATAATTTAATTTATTTTGCTATACTTGTCAAAAACATTTACATTAATGTTATGATAAACCTTTAAATAATGTTTATGTATTTATAATACCGTATTACTTCGAATTTAAGCTGCCCTCGAATTTAAGCCGCAATAGGATTTTAAAGAGAATTGGAAAAAATGATTTTATAATAGGTATTGAAAAATAAGAAACATTTTTATCTACTTAAATAGATACTAACATATAATGGCTATCTAATTTATTGAGAATCTTCTTTTAAAATAGCACCAGATATCTTCTCCCAAACATGTTTTAATCAATCTTTCATCAATTCTGTTGTCATCCATGCATTCTTTTGTGCTCAAATTATAACACCTTTAGAAAAATTTTCCTTGGATACAGTTTTTGTTTAAAATAATAAAAGATGGCAATTTGTTTCTATCTGCAGTTATAAACAGCATTATAATAATTCAAAATTTTTCTTATAATTAAAATATGTCCAGATATGACACGATTCTACACAGCTACTATCAAACAGCAACTGGATTAAATCAGAAAAGTACGAATGGGGGACCACCGAATAAACTGTTATCAACTATCGTAAATACTGTGTGCTTACATAAAGCATAAAGCAAAAGCCCGATCGTTGGGGAGTGGAATCAGGAGAAATAAGATATTAAAATATTCACTTTGAATTTAAGCTTCACCCATATTTTACGACTTAAAAATTTGAATAAAAAGTGTGGCTTAAATTTGAAGTAATATGGTATTATACTTTAATTTATATATACCAAGCTAGTATATAAAGGAAACCTCATTATTGCAGCAATTACATTCCACACACCACTATAAAGCAAATCACAGCCTTTTTCATTTACTAATGTATATAAAACCTAAAATATATTTAGACTATTATTTATCAAGTGCACAATAGTGCTAGATCTAAAAAACTCATCCAGACAACTTGATATTAGGGTATTTGTGTATCATCATGGAAAATCCGGGTTCAATTTCATGTGTCACAGCTTCAGTTTTTCAGAGAGACTCTATGTCCAGCCAATCTATATGTTAAATTATGTTCTATACATCTATTCTAAGTATTATTTTGCAGATATTTTCATTTTGAGATATAAAATAAAAGAATGGAATATAATTGAGAAATGCCGAAAACCAAAGTACCATAAAGTGAGGTATGCCTGTATAATTTTAAATACATGTATGATTTTGTTTTGTATTCTATGTTCATTTTTGTGTTAAACTGTAGCTGTTGGTTTCCCAACCAAAAATGTTTCTTGAATAAATAAATTTTTTTTAATGATCTTTACTGCATAATATGCTTGAAGTATAAATGATTATTTGTTCATTATCAGCTGAGTTAAAAATTTGGTATAATAAAAATCTAGAATTAACGAATTTTTAACTAAGAATTCAAAGCATCAATATTAAATTCTCAAAAATTGAATTTATTTTTCCAATAACTTAATGAATGAAGATTTTTGTGAATTACATAAATTTAAGGCAATATCTAATGAAAATTTTATAATTTTTAACTAATAAGTGAAATTGCAATGATTAGCATGTTTATTGCCAAATTATGCTTAAATTTGGAGATCACTTGACATTTAGCTACTCTGAAATTCAAATTAATACTGTATTTAAATACAGAATTTTCTCAAATTCTGTATTTAAATACAGTATTATGGTTATATTAATTCTACTATAAATTTTATATTTTTTTTATTGAAAGAATCTATATTCAGTTATTTCATAAACAAATTTTTCAAATCAATTGAAATTATGAATGTCGAAATTAATAAATCAGTGAAAATAATGATAACTGCTATACCTAGGTTTCTAAAAAGTGCTGTAATTATTGAAATAACTACAGCACTTTTTAGCAGTCCATAAAACTTTATTAATCAAAAATTAACTTCAGAGTAACATTTTCAACTATTTAATAGCCATTTTCAACTCCTAAATGCTTGAATCAAATAGAACCAATGGTGTTCTAAGAATATACAAATTCTTGTATAGGATACCCTTAGAAAATTATGACACAGGCACCACAGAGGCGTACATTGGCGCAACAAGAAGACACCTATATGACAGTAGAAGAGCAGAAACAGGACATCCAATAAAGAAATTTAACGAAAGCACTAGCAAGATGCACATACGAGAACAACATCAAAGTTAATTGGAATGAGGCCAAGGTCATACAGAAAGTTGTGGATCCAGTCGAACTAAGTACGGCAGAAAAGGTAAATCCACAACGTGATACTGCTTTGTTAGGCGTTTAACTATAAAATGTAAAAATAGACTCAGCACTCACAGCAGTCCCGTAAAAAGCATTTATTACTGCTTCATAAGGAGTAACGCTTTCGACTATAGGTTAGTCATCTTCAGCTCCGTCCACTCAAGTGAAAACATACTGCAGGCATTCAACAAACAGCTCTGTTCCCCTGGTTGTAACCCGATCACCGGACATCATAAAATACACGGTCAACCTGCACGTGCTAAACATGTCAAGTTTCTCGGCATACTAACAAAGGCTTGATCAACCGCGTGCACAAAATTAACAATAAGGAGTGAGAGGCGATTTCAGAAGCTTGGAAGTATGCATTAAGAAAGTAGTTCGTACTTAACTGGAAGCTAGATACGCAAACACCTGTTTGTTAAGGACAGGTTTATTTTTTCATTTTTTGTTGGTAGTTGGAATTTTGGATTGTCATAATGGTTGTTGGGGATAATTTTGTACATGCGGTTGATCAAGCCTTTGTTAGTATGCCAAGAAACTTGACGTGTTTAGCACGTGCAGGTTGACTGTATATTTTATGATGTCCGGTGATCGGGTTACAACCAGGGGAATGGAGTTGTTTGTCGAATGCCTGCAGTTTGTTTTCACTTGAGTGGATGGAGCTGAAGATGACTAACCTATAGTCGAAAGTGTTACTCCTTATGAAGCAGTAATAAATGCTTTTTACGGGACTGCTGTGAGTGCTGAGTCTATTTTTACATTTTATAGAAAAGGTAAATATTTATAGGAGAGCAAAACATGAAAGGATTATCAACAACAAAGAAAAAGAAGCAATCTCAGAGGCATGGAAATATGCCCTAAGGTAATAACACCCACTAGACTAACTTGGAGCCTAAAACACAAAAGCCTGTTTGCAAAGGACTTTTTCAATTTTTATTTATAATTTAGCCTATTTAATTTTATTTATATTCTTATTTATAATTTTTGGTTATTATCGTGTTGATTAATTTTAATATTTTCACTTTAGAATTTTATCCCATGTAATGAGTAATAACTGCATTAACTACTTAAAAGTTTAAAGAACATTATTTGAAATATAGCTTTGGTACAAAAATAGAATCACAACGGCAAGAATTTATATATTCTTAGAACACCATTGGCTCTATTTGATTTAAGCATTTAGGAGTTGAAGATGGCTATTAAATAGTTGAAAGTGTTACTCTGAAGTTAACCTTTGATTAATAAAGTTTTATGGACTGCTAAAAAGTGCTGTAGTTATTTCAATAATTAGTTTGAAACTAATATTTTGCAATGTTTTGTAGATTTATAAAAAGAAGAAACTTACCTTCCAACAATTAATTTGATAATATTTGTGACAATTCCATTAATCATTAATGCAAGTGAGACACCTGAAAATTGATTTAAATAGCTAATTTTATTATTGAAACACTGCTTTATATTGCAATTTGATAATTCAATTAGTTATGATTTGGCAATTAAAACAATAATAATTAAATAATTGTAATTATTCTTTATAATTCCAATAATATTTAATATTTGAATGAACTTTCTGAAAATATAGAAAATAGATAAATTTCAACAAAATATGATAATGAATATTGGAATATTTAAAACCATTTCCATTTCAATATTGGAACTTTGGTCAATGCTTTATTATTTAGATAAATTTAAAAACTAAATTTATGGCACTATATTTTTTATCAAGAAATTTTTAATTTATATATTTTAATTATTTTAAATTTATTTTAATTTTTATAATCTATATTTTCTTATTGATTTATTTATGGATTTTTGCAGAAATAATTCCATTAATAATTTTTCAATTTTCAAGTACTAACTTAATATGATTTACATTATATTATATAATTTGTTTTCTAACTGATAAAACATCAATAACAATCTATAAACTTTAACTTTATTTTTATTTAATTTATTCATTGCATTTTCCCATGAATTAAAATAACAATAAACATGAATTTTTTTCATGTTTATTTCATCTTATTACACTCTTCAAAGATATTTTAGTCTAATCTATGGATAAATATTTAATAAAATAATTTTAAAACAAATTTATAGAATGATTATTGTTTGTTCAAAAATTATTTGTCATTCTAAATTCAAGATTATGCTTTTATCCAATATAATTTAAAATTCTGCTTTGTTAACTATCATTACATATTTTAAATCATATAAAAAAATACAATTTAAAACAAAGCATTTAAACATGTGATTATCAGAGTGTTTGTTATTTATTATTATTATTATTAT
>AYEL01086521.1:0-49804 GCA_000484575.1 Olivierus martensii
TAATAATAATTACAAATTTTTTACTTTCTGAAAAATGTAGAATTGAAAATTAACACAAACAACATGGGCAAACACCAAAGTAGCCCAAAAAGAACTGACAAATAGGAAATGACATCACACAATTCCATGCATGTGCATGCGCCATCCTGCGAAACTCAAATGTCAAATTGCGAAACTGACGAATTGCGGGACGTCGAACTGCGAGGCACCACTGTACACAAACTGTTTATTTTGATATGATTCAGCATTTGATAGGATTGACATTTCTACAGGATGGCCAAAATAAAAGAGGCCCCATGTTATACTGAACGTGGCGTAATTGAAAGGGTAAGGTCTACAGCAACAACCCGCATACAATTGAAGAGTTGAAAACAAACATTTGCAATGTGATTGCGGAAATCTCACCAAATGAATTGGCAAAAGTTTCCAGAAACATGCTGAGATGTGCTGAGTTGTATATCGAAGTTCATGGTGAACAGTTTCAGCACCTCCTGTGAACTGTTGACCTATTGAATGTTCAGTACCGTGTTCTTCATAATAATAATTTACTATTCTGTATTCTGTATTTACAATAAACGAGTGAATTGTCTGTATGTTGTTAATAAGACAAGGGGCCTCTTTTATTTTGGCCACCCTGTATATTATGCATAAGAATAATGGATCAATCTAACATTCACTATATATTTATTGGATACTAATTCAAGCTTTTCAAAAACTGCTTAAAATTTCTATTATTTATAGCTCAAAAACCTGTATTTAAATACACATACAGTGTGATCATTTTTATGCAAATTTGAAATATTACAATATTATAAAAAATATTAATAAAATCTCACTTTATGTAAAATTTTTAATAATATGAATCAAAAAACTCAGGAATAAATATAATGTATGGAGGATTCATATGGAAAACTAGTCCTGAATTACATAAGTTTTTAATTATACAAAATCTTTTGGAATATTTTCTACACACAAAAAATATGAACTGCACTATTTATATATATAAATAAGTTTTCAGTTTTTAGATTTATACAAGTGAAATCTTTCAATGCTTGCAAATTGTTAAATTTAATGTATTTGTTATTAATTTTTTTATTATAACTTTCAGAGGATCTAACCAACGATTAGAATTCTTAGGTGACACTGTGTTACAGTTAGTAGCATCTGAATATTTGTATAGACATTTTCCTGAACATCATGAAGGACATTTATCAGTAAGTATTAAAAGGTTCCAACAACTTAAATAAATACTAGTGATGTGCCGGATCGTAAAAAATGTATATCCGCAGATACGGATACAGATACAGATCATTAGTGTCTAGATCCACAGATACGGATACAGATCTCAACTTTCGTATTCAGTCGGCGCCAGTGCGTGTGACCTTGGATCGATAGTTGATGCTTTGCATTAGTAATGTGATGTGTTTTGACTTGCACTGCACGTGTTTTTGTTTATAGTTTAGTGTGACATGGGATAGCATAGATTATGTTTGTGTTTTTGGAGAGTGTTGAGTTAAATTAAAATAAAAACAGTGTTGACAAAAAAGTTTAGTAGTGTAATATGGAAATATTTTACAATAGTAAATGACAAATGTGCTAAATGCAAAATTTGTGAAGGAATGTATTCCCGTAAGGGTAAAGGTACAACATCATTAAAAAATCACCTTCAGAGGAAACATCCACAAGAATATGATTTATTCTTAAAAGAAGACTCCTCTAAGAAAGTGCCAATGAAAATGTTCAGCAGGGAACATCTGTACAAACGGTAAAAAGAGAATTTAAACAAACATTTTTTAACAAATACATAGAAAAAGTCAAAATGTGGGATAATACAAACCCCAAATCAATAAAAATTGACTATTTAATTGCAGAAATGATAGCTTTATCTGATTTACCTTTTCAATACATAGAAGGATTGGGGTTCCGATGATTGATGGATCATGTTGTTCCAAATTATGTTCTAAAAGGCAGGAAATATTTTACGGAACTTGTTTGCAGCGAACTTTACGATAAAGTGTCATAGAAAATAAAGAACATGTTGAAGGATTTTGAGCAAGTTTCCTTTACATCAGATATCTGGTCAGATTCTTCATCAGGAGTTTCATTATTATCCTTAACATGTCATGGCATTACAAAAGATTTTATAAGAAAAAATATCGTTTTGAAAGCGGAGATTCTTGACGAATGCCACACGGGAGATTACATTTCGGCAATATTTCAACGTATGCTTGAAGAGTGGGGATCCAACATGAAGCGTGCCTGCACTTTATCTGACAAATAATATCGACTATACAGCACATCAGCTGCATCTGATGGTCAAAGAAGTTATTAAAAATGTGATGCAATATCTATGTTACTTACAAAATGCAGAAAAATTGCAAGACATTTCAACCATTCTACAATGACAAAGCAAGAATTAGAAAAAATACAAGTTTGACTCAATCAAAGAGTTTTAAAAGTTTTGCAAGACTTGCCAACACGCTGGAATTCCAGCTATTATATGTTGGAAAGACTTGATTGCTTTAAGGATTCGTTGTCGCTTTATTCTACTAATAATAAAATAGAACAGCTTGATGCTGAAGAGTGGATTTTAATTCAAGAATTAGTGTGAGTACTGAAGCTTCTGGAGAATACCACAAAAAAATTAAGCGCACAAAACATGTATATCCGATGTTATTCCTCTAGTACAAGCATTAAATAAATTGTATGACAAATTTCAAATTTCTGCTAATAGTGGGGAAACTCTCAACATCAGCACACCCGCCATTCTTGATTTTTTGTCTTCTTTGAAGAATGAATAAGATTATTGTTTCTCTGAAATCGACAAAAATATATTGTTCCAAATAGTAACATTTTTAGACCCATGTTACAAAGGTAAATTCTTCAGTGACTTTCTTATCAAAGATATAAAACAGAAATTACTTACAGCTTTAGAAACAGAAGTAAATATCACAACAATTACAATTAGCACAGAAAAACCAAATGCTGTAAGAAAAGAACATTGGAACAATTTAGAAGACTCTATGGCCAATATGTTAGATAGTGGCGATGAAGATGAAGAATCTGAAAACCAAATATCATATACTAATGCTAATTTGCTCACAGAATTTGCCAAAGAAAAGGATTATCAAGAGACCAAGATCCATTAAAGTATTGGGAGATTTAATAGTAAAAAATTTGGAGGTCTTAGTCACATGACTTGCACATATTTATCGTCACCTGCAACAAGCGTTCCAAGTGAGCAATTTTTCAGTGCAACAGGAATTATTTATGATCCTCATCGTAATAGACTTTTGGGGGATAAAGCTGCCAAGTTACTCTTTTTGAAGTACAATTTAACCATTAAATAATTTTGATTATGACATTTAATTTTTTTGAACTTTCTAAAAATGTGATTATTTTATCTGATAATTTGATAATTAAAATTATTTGATAATTATTATAATATAATATAATATAACCGTGATGATTATTTCAATTAGCATTAGAGATTTGATCTCACTATAAAGATAGTTAAATTAATACCTTATACTGGTAACTTACTATAATTAATGTTTAAATATTTAATTTTTGCAATATGAATGTGCCAAATATGTGATTTTAAGAAATAAAAAGTGATTTGAATTGAAGTTATTAGTATTTTATTGCTACCTATCTTTAAAATTTCATATACGTAATGAAATTCATTAAGATAAAAGATCCGTTAAAGATCTGCTAAAAAGTAACAGATACGGATACGGATACAGATCTTTTTTCCCTCTGATATCCACGGATACAGATATCTGGCACATCACTAATAAAACCATATTACTTCGAATTTAAGCCACACTTTTTATTCAAATTTTTGAGATGTAAAATTTGGGTGCGGCTTAACTTCAAGGCGAAGCATATTAATATCTTATTTCTCCCATCTCCACTCCCCAATGTTCGGAATTTTGCTTTACGCTCTATTCATGCATATTGCACATGAGTAGAGTGTAAAGAAAAATCCCGTAGCAACATGAATAGAGCATAAAGCAAAAAAGTATTAGGACCATTGATAACAGTTTATTCAGTGGTTCCCTGTTTGTACTTTTCTGATTTAATCCAGTTTCTGTTTGATAGTAGCTTGTAGAATCGCATCATATTCATTAAGATAAAAGATCCATTGAAGATCCACTAAAATGTAACAGATATGGATACAGATTCTTTTTTTCCCTTGGATATCCGCAGATACGGATACGGATATCTGGCACATCACTAGTCAATATAGAGTGTGCAATCTTGCAATGATAGCTATTGAACATATATATGCCAATAAAATGGATTTAAAAGATATTGATATGACAAATGTAAAATTGCAAAAAGTAACATTTTAATTTTTTCATAAATTTATTTGTTATACTGTAATTTTTTGTTTGTCAAATTGTATTTAGTTAATAGTATCATAATGTAATATTAATTTCATGTTTTGATGTTTATATATTTATAAAGAAATTGTAAATAAAATACGTATTTGTTTTTAGCCTTAAAATAAAATTAAATAAGGTCCTATAAGCTAGTTCAGATTTTGTTTCATTTTAATTTGGGACCTAGTTGGCAATATAGTTTATACTTGTTATTAAAATGATTTGACATTTTTTTCTATTATTCTTATTTAAAATTTATTTTAATAAAAATAAGTGGCCCAAAATGATTTCTTGCTTAAAAATCTAGAAAACTTAGTCATGTCATTATATAGCATAGATAATTATACAGATACAAATATGTAGCTTATAGTAAACTGTATCTGTATGATGTATTAAAAGAAGACCAAATTTTATATACTATATTTTACAGATAATTATTACTTAAATAATTATTGTTAGACAGAGTATTTATACTAATTTATATTTTACTTCTTTGTTTGTAAATTGATAAATACATAAATAATAAACAGCTGTAATCTAAAATAGAATAATAATTTATAAAATAAATATCATTCAGAAATACAGAATAGTCTAAAAATCTAGAATTCTATAATTTGATATTTTTTATAAAAAATTCTCAACTACATTAGCATTATAACTAGGATTTTAGCACAATTATCCCATATATATTATAATTGGAAGTTGCAACAAACTACTATATACATGGTGTTTCTTACCACCTGTACCACCCTTTTTTCTTGGATATGTGATGATATAGGAATTAGGGGAAAAAATTTTGATTACCAAAGTATATCCGAAGAATCGAATGGAGAAGTAGGGGGAAAAATTTTGATTACCAAAGTATATCCGAAGAATCGAATGGGCATGATAAAAAAATTTTGTGGGCCATCGGAACTAGGGGCACAAGGGGTCAACTATGAAATCTCCAATGGAGGGAAGAATCGAATGGGCATGATAAAAATTTTGTGGGCCCATCGGAAGTAATCTGAAGAATCGAATGGGCATGATAAAAATTTTGTGGGCTCATCGGAAGTAGAGGCACAGTGGTCAACTTTGAAATCTCCAATGGAAATTTATGCCGATTTTGGCATAATTGGATAGAACTGTAAAAAACAAACAACTTAATGCCGATTTTAACATAATTGGATAGAACTGTGAAAAACAAACAACTTTTGTTGGAAAGTTTTTTAATATTACTTACGGATTGTGAGATATCACAAAAAAAGATGCCGCCACATGTACTAAAAGATTTTTAATATCGCTTACAGATTGTGAGATATCACAAAAAAAAAAAAAGATGTCGCTGTATGTACTGCCAATTGGGCTATCCAAGCAGTAAGAAGAATAAAAATCAGATAGAGGGCATCTGTGTACATTGCCAAACATTATTGAAGCAGCAAAGAGAGTATTATGCAGATTTAAGGCCAATTCTGGTACTTGGTAGTAGTGCTCAAATCACAGGTGCGACAAGTCTTTCGCCATCACAGTTCGGCATGGAGCCATACTCAAGAACAAGGGTTTCTGGACTTGTTTCAGCCTTTATGAGTGCCATCGATGTACACAGATGCCCTCTGTCAAAATCATCATCTTCTTATTGCTTGAATAGCCCAATTGCGGTACATGTTGCAACATCTTTTCTTTTTTGTGAATCTCACAATCTGTAGGTGATATTAAAAAATTTTCAAAACAAAAGTTGTTTGTTTTTTACAGTTCTATCCAGTTATGCCAAAATCGGCATATGTTTCCATTGGAGATTTCAAAGTTGGCCCCTTGTGCCCCTACTTCTGATGGGCTCACAAAATTTTTATCATGCCTCGGATATACTTTGGTAAATCAAAATTTTTTACCTACTTCCTATCTCATTGCGTTTCCAAGAAAAAGGGTGGTATGGGTGGTAAGAAACATCCTGTATAATTGTATATAAGCTGAGAATTTTCCAAAAAAAATTTTTGAAGAAGGGATCAGCTTATATAGGAGTACTCAAAAATAGGAAAATTTTTTGCAAATTTATAAGATTTGCTGCTCAATCATGCTGCATTCCTGTTGTGCCTTCTCACCAGTCGTACGATCCATCATATTTATTCCTAATCGAAGATCAACTTACTGATTCTTTACTGAATACTGATTCTTTTGATTTTTTTTTGTTAAAAATATATGAATATAATATGAGTGTACATAAATTAATATTTAATATGTATTTAAATATTAGATACTGCACAAATATAATTGAAAATATATAAAGCAGTTATGTTGCATCTACTTTACATTAGTAGTGTTTCCTATGGTAGTGGCTGGATCCACCATATTTATTTCAAAAAATGCCTATTTTTTCTCCATTATATTGTAGGTTCTCGGACAGACGTTTTTGTTTTCTAATGGAATCCGAAACTATGACTTCACACCACTTACAGGTGTCAAGTATATAACACAAACAAACAATAGAATCAGACTTTGTTGTAGAATTTAAAATAATAATTATCTAGAAATGATCTTTAAGAAACTAAAAACTAATGAACTGTTGCACGTCTATTTTTAATTAATATTTTCATCCAATATGTTAATTATCATTTACTTAAATATATTTTTATATGGTTATAATTATATATGTTAATTATCAATTACTTAAATATATTTTTATATGGTTATAATTTATAATGATATTGTCGGATTTGAATTGATTGTTAAAAAAGTAATGATTGACTAAGCTAATTAATTTTACAAGTCTTTAGCTTAACAGTACTTCTAAAGTTCTAACTTATCTAAAATTCAAGCACTACTAGCAGTCTTTAAATTAAAATTTAAATTCTTTTTTATTCAATAATAAATGGCTTAAATTCAAGGGTGGCTTGAATTCAAAGTAATACAATATATAAATCTAAAGATTTTAGAATATAATTATTTTATAATATACAAAAACTCATTACTGATCAAAATCTAAGTAATCATAATCCCAAATATCAAAATTCTAATAAAACTAAATGTATGACTGAATGAATAAATTGAAGCAAATGATCATAAGTGAAATTACAAAGTAAAAGCACTTGCTTTGAGTAAAAGATAGAAGTAAAGGTATTTCCTTCAATTTATATGAATAAGCTTTATGTTTTTCTTTCTAGTATGTCCTTCAATTTATAAGCAAATGCTTCCCTAGACTACATATATCAAACAAGGGAAGTTGAAGGTTCTAATCAGCTAGAGGAATTTTTTTAATAAATCCATTAAAATTCAATAAAAAGAAAAGTTTTTAATATATTTTCTTATATATAAATAAAAAATATAGAAATCAGACAATAAACTGTCTTATTAATCCATACAAAAATTAAATTTCAAATATTGTACCACTATAAAAATACCAATAAAATGGGCTATGGATTCATATGCTAATAAACAGTTCTGTAAATTATACCATTATTAGAGATGCAACATTTTAAAAAATATCAATATTTAATATTACTAGATACTTTCTATGAAGAATCAATACTATCTGATACTTATCTGGAAAATATCAATACTTAAACATTTATCAAAAATTTCGGTAAATAATTTTTAAGAAATAAATCAAAAGTAATTGTCCAAAGTATTAATAATTTATTGCATACAAAAATAATAAAAGACTAAAATAATAATTTATTAAGAAAGAATATTTTATGAAACTTATGATCAAAATTTCCCAGATTTTGCTATTTTTTTGAATTTAATAAAAATTATTTCTATAAGATAATTATTGATTCACTGAAAGTTGGACATTTAAGAATACTATTGGAATTGTAATTATATTATAATTATAAAAAATTATGGTTTTAAATCACAATTACAATTCCTTTAAAATGCTTTCCAAGTAAAAAATAAAATAATTGCATTTTAGGGAATTTTCTGCAATAAATTTTGCAAAATTTAATGATTTGAAATATAAAATTAAAATGTAGCATGAAAATGGAATAAGAATATTGAGTTAAGCTTTTTGATGCTATTAGCTACCACTAATATTTACATTAAAAGATTGAATGATATATTTTTTTTATATATATAAAATTAAAAAAATTATCTACCAAACATTTAAAATTAAATTTATCTGATTTTATCGACAGAAAAAATATCAATATTCAGTAAATATCAAACTAAATATATTGAGTACAAAAATATTGAAATATCAGTTACATTACTGCCCACTCCCCATTAAACCACTGAGTATTCTCTTGATAAATCAATCTATTTTTGATACCACATTATTTTATTCAAATTGAAATAAACTTCCAAAATCAGTAGTATGAGGTGAAATTTGACATTTATACTGCTTAATACTTCCAATCTTTCCTACAACTTCAATTATATTTCCAAAATAAAAAACTGGATCTTTTACTACAAGAATGAGTCTAATATTGAGTACACATATGATTTTAGAAAGATTTACTTTATATTTTGAAATATATGATCTTTTTGTTCATACAACTTAACTTATTGTATGAATGAAAGGTTTAAAATAAAAAGCATTTGCTCAAACATTAAAGTAAAATATTTTTGGGGTGAATTCTTATTCATACTAAGAAAAGTATTTGCTCTAAATTTTACAAGCAAAAAGTAATACTTCTTTTTATTCATTTGGCCATAGACTTTCTTTGACTTATATATTATGAGGAATCAAATCTATCTCTTTGCATTATATTTAGTTTGGGTAAAAGATACACTCTCAAATTGATATTTCAAAAATGGCAGTGAATGAAAAAATGGTCTTACCTTTTAAAGATGCATATAATGATATCATCCAATCTGCATAAACATCATCTCCAAACTAAAATCTCATTAGTAATTTAGTTAAAGAATTCTGATTTTTGATTGAATTATAATTGGAATAAAATTAATATTGAATTATAATTGTAAAGATGATGACATAATTGTTGATAGTAATCTGTAAGCAAGTAATAGAAATTATCTATGAGACTTATGTAAGTGAGCTTAAGTGTGAACCAGTTACGTGAGTTGCTGTAAAAGCCAACATTTGACAGCAAATTATTGAGATGATGAAATATAAATGACATTAGGCTTAGCTTGATATTCATTTATAGGATTAAGTTAGCTAATTATTGCTTGTTTGATACTAGCATTTCCCTAAGTTTCAGGAATTATTTTTTTGAATGGTCCCTGAGATTTAGGAAATCGACAAGAATCACTAATATATATAAAGAATGAATTTGAAAGATTAAGTATCAAAACATGCATCACTACTCTTCAATGTTTGATTTACATCATTCTTTCACTAGAAATTCAGCTGGCAGTCAGTGTATCCCAGATGCAAAGTCTCTTATAACATTACTTTTATGATTAATTTGAGAGAATTGATAACTGTTCAATGTTAGCTATGGTCATAAAGGTGATTAGTAATTGTAAAAGTGATTAAAAGTTAATTTTATTTAATAAAATAATCTTATAAGTTTTTATTAATACTATTGATCCTTGTCTAAAACCTTTGGTACTTTGAATTTTTAAAGAACTTTGGCCTAACAAAAATATTTTACTACAATTTGTAATAATATATACAATAATAATAATATATTATATAAATAAACATAGAACAGTTTAAGAAATAGTTATTAATTGTACTATAAAATATGATTATTTTCATGATTTTTCTGAAATATTTTTACCAAATCTTTCAATCTGTTGATTAATAAGTAGGCAAATTGATACCACACCATAGGATGCTCACATCAAAGGATGGCAGACTGTTCAGAATGGAAATCAAAATCATGGGCTCAGATTATCAAATGCATTCCAAGGAATAGGACCAGATTTGAGTGCCCAAGTCCTCTGGATTGAAAGCCATAGTGTATCTAGATAGCCAAGCTGGCCAACAACATAAAAAGTCTGACTAAATTAAAATATCTTTTGAATTTCAGACTGCTGCATTGGATCTGTCATTTTGAAACTGAAAATCTATCATCAGATTCATCATTATATATATATATATACAGGCGGCCCTCGACTTTCGCACATAATTGGTTCCTGGAAGTGTGATTGTTTTCTTAATATTAAAGAAATTCTTATTAAGAAAATGATTATTTATGAAGTTATAATAACAGAATAATTACCATAATCAAAATTTATATTAAACAAATTACTTAAGATAAATGAAGTAATGATTATTTGATTTTACATTTTTTTAAAAATTCAAAATTATCAAATTCAAATTTATTGAAAATGATTGATATTAAGTCAATATTACTAATATACCAAGAGAAAAGATATTTACTATTTTAGAGCAATATTTTTCATAAATATTTTCTAATATGAATGAAATTTATATATATTATTGGGCTCTTCCAGGGAAACAAGCATATTTGAAAATGATTGATATTAAATCATATCTAGTTAATGTGTGCTGATCAAAATAACATAAATGTTATCCAATTTGAATGAAATTCATGTATACAATGAACTTCGAGATGAAAGATTATCTTTTCCAGAAAAAAATCCTGTATCTTAAAATTCTTGTGTCTTATATGCATCTTCAAATGCATATAAGACACAAGAATAGAATTAATAAGACATAGAATTGGCCTAATTTATTTCAAATCTCTAAAATCTCACCACTTATATCCAAAAATTCAACTCTGAATCACTGTTTATCAGTATACTCTCATGATTATCAGCATCAATTATGATATATATTTGTCTAAATATTGTTCCTGCTAACTTTCTGATTTAAGGTACAAGGATTAAAGGTATGATTATGAGTAGAAGCAGTGATTCAGAAGGTTTGTATAATGATGAGCAGAGCCAGCTTGGAAGTGAGAAGCTAAGAAAAATGTATAGGATAATGAACAATAAATTGGCAAGAGCATATGAAACTTGGAAATTCTTAGAGGAATGCAAGGTTAATGAAGTGTACCCCATGTCGTTATTTAGAATTAAATTACCTTTAAAGTCCAAAATGGTATTGCGGAAGATGAAACAAGAATGCTTGAAAGTGGCGATCACCGATGCTAAAAGAAGGTACTTCCAAATACTCCACGATGTAAAGAAGACTTTAGACCGAATATTACTGCAGGAAGAACCCGCTCAGTTTTTAAACCGGATTGAAAGAGAAGTAAAGGCACTTAAAGAAAAACTAAGGGAAAAATATATTAAGAAAATTAGATGTATTTTTAAGCAGCAACTTAGAAGGAAGAAAAAATCCCATGTCAGTTTAAATAATGATATAACCATAATTGGGGATATTACTGTACCCCCATATGCCAAATAAATCCTAATGAAAGGCCTGTCCTGTGCCATAATGACAGAAGCAGGCATAATAGAGGAAATACCAGTAGTAGAGGACATGCTGGCTGATATTGACAAACTAGAAAAGGAGAGACTTAGATGTCTAAATATTTTTTTTTCTTTTGTTATTTTATGCTACTTTTAAACTAGTGATCACTAAGTGACAGAGTTATTTCATTGCTGTTCACAGGCTGCCCATCCTTTATTTAGAAACCTATTTCATTCATTATCACAGGCATGGGCACCATCCATGCCTGTGATAGGGTCATTTATCAGCTGAAGGATAGCATTCATTGAACTGAGCCTGAATTCTCTAAAATTTTTTAGAGATATGCAATCTGAGAATTCAATCTGGATCCTCCAGGTTGCAAGTGAATATTTAATCATTTAACTATTTGGTCAACTCACCCAAATATCAGTTATTGTGCTGGAATAATATGGCCGGCCATAGAGTCTGGAAATAGGCAAATACACATTATACATGGTTTATTGATATTAAATCATATTATATGCTACATTCAATGTGACATCCCTCGGTAACAATACACACTTTAATGTTCTGTGTGAAATTGTGATAAATGTTGCACATTAACATAGTATCTCCATTGATCATTGCACACAATCTATGATTTGTTACTTCAGATGATTCTTCTCTCTGATTTTCATGAATATACTGTACATGTGTTTTCATCTTACACTCCAGAAGAAATAATCAAGTAACATCTTTAATCCGTAAAATAAAAACATAATGTACATTAGCTTATAATTGCCAGGTTTTATATCTATTGTCCATCTACGAAAGCCGCGCCTAGCTAAGATGGATGAGTCTGAATGTGAAAGAGAAAGTTGCAGTCAGTATAATGACGATTTTACTTTTCTTTGCATATTAAGTTCTGTTAAATATACTATTTCCAATGTCAAAACTAATCATTTAGCATTCGACATTACAATAAACTTCCATTCAACTTCAGTTATTTTGCATTTGAAAACATCCATGTGTGAAGCTGTCATCCCTATTTTGTCACTGGACTTGTTCATTTAGCGCACACGTACTTGCATCGATGGTTGTGGCTAAGCTGGACGAACAGTACTCTATAATATTTTTATTCTAGATTTACAATCAAACTCTCATAATTTTTCAGCTTCATACTTGCATAATTTTCTCCTATTTTAGAAAATATAATAAATTATTGTCATGAATTAATAATGAAAAGAAAGATATACAATATTATATTTTATTTCAACTTGGCTGTTTTATTAATAGTTTAATATTATAACATTCTGTTAAAGATGATTACAGTTGTTAACAATATATACAATAGAAAAAGAATAAATTTTCTACAATATACAAAAATTTATTATAATATTATATGATAAATTACATAATAAAATATATTAGAGAGTAGCTTTTATTAACTATTAATTTTATATTTGCTTGAATAACAACTTTAGAGTCCAACTGTAATAAGTTTAGCCTAAAATTTTATAATTTTGAGTAATCAATAATTAACATTTATAAAAATTTATTTATAGGCAAAATATATCAATGAAAAATATGAAAAATTCAATTAGCCTCTTCAATTGTATAACTAAAATAAAATAAAAAATAATTTGTATTTACTAATAAAATTTAATAATATACCTTTCTTTAACTTTCTTAAAATATTAATTTTAGTTCAAAAATTTCTTCCCATTCTGATATGGGATATAAACAATATCAATTAAATGTGACAACAACATTGTCTATTTTTTTTGTGCTTGAAAACTAGTAAATAAATTATACACAATAACAATTCTTGTTCTAATTTTAATTTATAGATTTTCAGCATATATATCAGTTGATATGAAAATTAAAGTATATTAAATAGCAATACACATAATTTTTAATGTATCTCAAAGAATTAAAATATTAACTTATAACATAAATTTTTGTATTTCTATTTAATTAGCTATTAAGAAGCTCATTAGTAAATAATCGTACTCAAGCAGTAGTATGTGATGATTTGGGCATGGTTGATTATGCTATTTATCCATATCCAAAGGGAGATTTAAAAACTAAAGATCGAGCAGATCTTCTTGAAGGTATATCCTTTTATTTTTAATCAAATTTTATTGCTTTTTATTAAAATTTTCATTTCAGAATAGGAATGGAAAAATATGAGTATAAATGAAATTTTTGTTGCATTTTTCTTATCTAAATCAATAAAATTTATATTTTCATTAATTTAGACATATTCTTTATAATTTTTAATATAAATTAATCTTTTAATTATATTATTATACAAATAAATTTATACTTTTCAAAAATATTGAGATAGAACAGAAATTTTTTCAGTTTTACAAAGATGGTATCATACATCAAAATATAGATTTCTGTTTATAAAATTTTAACATAATTAATGCAGTATTAAGTTTAAATAATACTAAATCTAATTTTATATAATTGTTTTTGCATTTTTTAAAACCTGTTAGTGGTAACATGAAACCATAAAAATAAATGGGAAAATAAAATTTGCATGCGGAATAATAAACTTTTAATTATGGGAAATTTTCACTATTTGGTTAAAATAAATCTTTCGAATATATGAAACTTTATTTTTCGGCAAAGTGTCTATTTTCTAATGCAAAAAAAATCATTTTTTTACTATAATTTATTGATTTTTAATGAATTTTTAAGTAATATGATACTTTTATCAAAATTATGTAAATAAGCAGAGTATCACATTTCATTCAATCATAAATCTTTTTCTGAAGTCAAAATAAATGTCTCCCCAGTTTTATTTATAAACAAATTACATGATTTTATTACCCATGAGTGGTCCAAGGTCATTTGGAGGTAGTGTGCAAGTGGGGAGGGACACAAACAAGGGCAATAAAATATGACTGTGGGAGCAGAAATATAATTCTTCAACTTTGTAGAATTCTAAATTGCACATCATATAAATTTTTACTTCGTATTCTAATTTTTTTTATATTCTCTGATATGCTTGCCTGTTTTTATTTTAATATATTCTGTCTGAGAAAAGATATTTATTTTTTTGCAAATTTTTTTTAATTGAATGTATAATATGCAAATTATGACGATAAATAGAATAAAAAATTCTCTCTGTCTTAACAATTAAAGATAACAAAGAAATTTATTGTTTTTCTTAAAGATAAAAGTTGAAAGTTTAGTAATCATTATATATTGTGATACTGCAATCAGAATTTGTGATGTGCACGTACAACATTTCCGGCTATAGCATAATAACTCATTTCTTCAAGTATTGTTTATTATTTTATTTTCTAATATTTATTTTGTAATTGTATTATTATTTGTTAAGCCATTTCAATCTGTTTTCTTTGAGAAATTGTTTCAAAATTTTTTAGTAGACTATGTATAAAATAAGAAGATACCTGCAGGCCGGAACAGCTTTATCATTAGTTAACACTTAATAAACAGTTTAAATTAAAATATAAAAATTAGATAAGAATTTATTGAAGTATCTAAGAATGAAGAAATTTATCAAAAGTTTTCCTTTGCAAATATGATTAAAAATTTAATTGTTTACTTATACATATTGTGGCAAAGTGATGTGAAACTGGCAACTACAGCACTGCAAAACAATAAACTATTTTTAAAAACCATTAATTATAAAAAAAAAAATTTTTGTTTTTAGGGGAAGGGCATGAAATCTCAAACTGCGAGATCCCCACTTAATTTTTTTCCCTTGGCTCTTTTTGAAGCATTGCAAAATTTTATGAGTTCATCAGGAAGTATTTAGCAATTTAAGAAAATTCTAATTTTTCCAGATTTTTTAAAAAATTCTTTAATATCAGAATTTTTATTTTTTTTTTGCATGTGGGAGAAGAATTCCACACTTTCCCACTGTCATGATTTATAATTCATAGTGATGTCTTTTCTATTTAATTATTATTATTTTCTAATAACACTCTTGAAAATTTATTTCATAATTGTATCACTATTAAAGCATATGATTGGTATGTAGCATCCCATCATTATGAAGAACAAAACTGAATTTCTTTGAAGCAACATGCTCTTTATTCATTATGAAAGTGGTAAACTTAATACTGAGCTTAATTTTCTTTATAAATATGATTTTTGCTGTCATATGTGTTCTCTAAAACTATCAATCATCTGTAGGTCTCCAGTAATAATTTTTGAACTAATTAGTTCAAAAGTTATTCTGACAGTCACACATATCATAGCAATCTTATAAGTCTCACTTTCCTTCAGAATGTAGCTTAAAAACAATAAATAATATAATAGAGTAATTTATGATAGTTATTATCTATTTAGCTTATCCTTACCAATTAGTTTTGCCCTCCTTCAATCTTGCTTCATTTCAGAATGTTGAAATGCACTTTACAGAAAAAATATAATTAATTGTTATATAAAGTTAACAAAGTAAAACTGTATGCTAACTTGTAAATTATATTAAAAAAATTATTTTAATAACATAACCCGGAAAGCAAGTATTTTTTAAAAATTCATGAAGTATGTTTAATTTTCTTATATTTCATTACAGTTATGATATATATAAGCCAAAATATTTTTTATTTAAAAAAATCTTAATTTATATGATTGTAGTAGAACTTTAATAATGTATCTTTTTTTTGAAATTGAACCTTTTTGACTCTCAATAACTGTGTTCATAAATTAAAGTCTTAAATGAAAAATATGTTGGCTTACATAAATATTCTTGCATCTATACAGAATATAGAAACAATTATATGTCCTTATCAAAATTTGGTAAAAAAAAAATTGATGCAGAGAACAATTATTAAAATAATTTTTTAATATAATTACAATTAACATATATAAATTTAGTAGTAAATTACATAAGTTAACATACATAAATTTAAATAACAAAATATGAAACAATCAACATTTTTTTAAATCAAAATCTGAAAACAAACTAAACTGAAATGTGGCAGCTGAAATGAATATTTACAAGAAAAGTTGATCATAATACTGAATTTGATAAAATTGAACTCTCTCTTTAATTAATTTTTTTGGCTTCCATTCCAAAGTTATTTCACCAGTTTTTTGGTTGAATATTGATAATGATTCCAATCTTTCCAGCTGTTATAAATTTAAATTATCCTACATATTTTATTAATACAGTACTATTAAATATTCAATAGTTTTTTGTTTAGTTGTTTAGTGTTAATATTGAAATAAATATAATCAAGTTTTGAAACAGTAATTTTTTATTTTAGCTTTTCTTGGAGCACTATATGTTGATAAGGATCTTGAATATTGCCAAGTTTTTTGTCAAGTATGTTTTTTCCCACGTTTGCAGGTAAGAATATTCTTAATAAAATTTAATTTTTATTATAGAAATTAATCTTTAAATGAATACAATTACAAGAATTTATGATTAAATGAAACAAAGCTAGGCAAACACTTCATAGTGAGATAAATTTTCAAATTAATTATAAATTTTAATAAAAAAGTTAGATATTCCTATTATTTTTTGTTATGCTATACAGAATTTGAATTAATTAGTTAAGTTTAGACTTATTGCTTTCTCATTAACTAATAATGGAAGCAATGGTTGGCATCACATTCAGGGCTGTGGTGTCAGCAGGAAAACGTTCCGACATCGACACCTACATTTTTTTTTTTCGGACACTGACTCCTCTGATATTATTATCAGAGGAGCACAAACATGCACAAATGATTTTTTAGAACACATTTTTATTCAATATTTATTACTGAAAAAATTATTTATTCACCAAAAAAGAAAATAATTATTTAATACATTTTTTAAATTTAAAACTAATAAATTATGAGCAATGAGAAAGTTATTGCCAATATTGACACTGACACCACCTAAAACTGCCAACACCGACACCAATGCCGACATTCCAGCCCTGATCACATTGATGTAACAATGGATATGAGTTTGCATATATATGTGCCAAAAATATCTGGACAAAAGAAATCACACTATCTAATAGAAAATAAAATGTAATTTTCTCTCCTTATAATTTTACAAATTTTGTATATAATAATCAAAAATTATTTAATTGATATAAAAATAAAAAAATCATTTTTTGTGTAATTTATTTTATTTTGCGAATTACATAAATAATTTGTATAATTTTCATATCAATTAAAACATGACTATTAAATTTTGATATAAACCATTTCCTTGGAGCTAACTTTGAGTTTCATAAACTATCTATACCTTTTGGGATTCTAGAGTATTTTCATTTGTTATAAATTTTTTGGGCTGTGCAATCTTTACATTTTCAGGACAATATTTCTGTAGTATTTATGAGATTAAAAATCAAAAGGAATTTTATTTTAAAAAGCTATGATTTTTAATTAGTAAGAATTTTTATATTTTGGAGTTTATGATCTTTCAATTAGTTTGGATCTTGTAAAGAGAGAGAGCTTAAATTGAAAAAATATTTTCTAATTGTTATTTCAATTTAAAAATCAGTACAGCCATTCCCTGACTTATGTAAGAGCTACATTTTTCATAATTTTATGCAAGTTGAATTTTACATAATTCAGAAAAATAATTTTTTAATAAAAATTGTGGATTAAAAACTCCTAGGACTAGATGACTACAAATATTTGCATTGCCATATTGTTCCCTGACTGAAAATGAGACAATACTGCATGAAACTATATCATATCAGTAATATGATACTTAAGATCAACAAGCAATACATAAAAACAAATAAATCAAGTAATATGAAGTTTTAAAATCCTGTTTGCTGCTGTTGACATGTATAGACGTCAAGGAAGTGGAACAAAAAATGATAAAAAAAAAATTAAAAAAGAGTTAAAAAAAATTCATTCCTTGATTTTATTAATCCAGTTTTTGCAAATCAGTTTTTTTGTGTGTATTTGTTGAAAATATACCATTTTGATGGTGGTTCCTAAATTTTTTTCAGTTGCCAAAATATTTTTTTAAATTACATATATAAACATTGTTTATATTTGAATAACTTGATAGAATTTGGATTTCTTTTATCTCCTCCTGTTGATTTTATAGTCTAATCTATAAAAGTTGTTCTGATTATGGAATTCAATAAATGATATTTTCCAAATTTAAAAAAAAAATCAAATTTTTCATAAAATGAAGTATAAAATGCTAAAAATTAAAAAAATATTGTAGATAATAGGAAAATGACTCATTGTGATATGATATATCAACATTAATGAAATTAATGTTTACATAGATATTGAAAGTTTCAAATTTTTTTTAATCAAACTTTTTGAAAGTTAGGATTTGTTTCCATGAAAAAATGTTTTGATTCTGTAAGTTAAAGAATTATGGATAAATTTAAGGACCAATATTTTATGAAGAGTTTATAATGTTATATATATTTTGGATTATTTATTTGTGTTAAGTAATTTCTTAAACAATAGAAGATACCAAAGCCAAACTTAGGCAAGATTTTTCCTGATTATCCAATTTAAATAATTGGCCTGATTTCTTTCAATGAATTTTTAGAATAATCATTGCCAAAAAATTACAAATACAGTCGACTCTCTGTAACTCGAAGTTGAAGGGACCACGAAAAAAATTCGAGTTAGACAGTATTTTAATTTAATTTGTAAATCGTTAATCAAATTTTAAATCTAATTTAACCTTGAAGGAGTTTCTTCTAAGAATTTGTATGTTTTTCGGATCAGGAGTTAAAATATTTATTGGTTAGGTCAAACAAGTTTTTTGAATAAATAAATAAAACAAATATAATCAGGACACCTATTGTAGATATAGTCAAAACAGGATTATTCATTGTAAATATAAGAGCTAATATAAAAGAAGATTTTTCAGTTTAAGAGGACGACATCAAACGAGTCGGTTGGAAAAAAGAAGTTACTTTTCGATCGATAATATGAATACCGTTTTATTGATATCATTATTAGTTATTGCCGAAAGTAAGGTTTACAATCCATGCGATTTGGCTAAAGAATTGATTTATAGGCATAACTTCTCTAAAGAAAAAATTGATTCTTGTGAGTATACAGTTTTGAATTTTACTCCTAACAATTTTGAGTCTATCCCCTTCCATGAGATCTGTTTTTTTACTCTAAGGGATATGTTTAATCAAGCATGAAAGTGAATTTAATACCACAGCTAAAGGAGGGCCGAATTATGATGGAAGTTTTGATCATGGTCTTTTTCAAGTAAATTTATTTTATCACTAATGCAACGAACATTAGATTTATAATTAAATTGCGAATATTTATTTTTATAAAGATAATTTGTTTCAGATTAATGATCGTTATTGGTGCCAACCTCCTCTCCAGCGTAACGAATGTAACATGAATTGCGATGGTAATTATTAACAGAATAAATATTTAATCTCTTGCACTCTCTTCCATTATAACGCTCTTTGCTCTTTAACTAACATTAGAAATTTATTTTATCGAAGTTTTAAATTACTTATATATAGTATGAAGTAAGCCATTTAAATACTGGATGGATATTAAATAAATAGTAAAAAATAACGTGTAGTATTCAGTGAAAAAGTAAGTGTGATATGCTAAAATATTGACTGATTTTCAGACTTGCGAAACGATGATATATCAGATGATATTAGATGTGCAAAAAAAATCTTCAGCATACACGGTTTCCAAGCGTGGTAAGCCATATTAATGAAGAACTATATCCACTGTGTATGTTTATGTAAATAAATACTCAAAAAAATGTTTAGCTTTCGAGTAGGTATAAAAATCCTTTAATTATACATTCATAATATACAGGGAACGAAATAAGTCGCTTGATGTATTATTATTATCGGTTTTGTTGCAGATTACAAAAATTTGTGAAAGAGTGGGAGAAGAAAACTATCTATAGGGGGTTCTGAAAAGGACACTCCAACTTTAAAAAATAATATGTGAAAAATTTATTTCTTACGGCATATTTGTGTGACAGAGATTAAAATTTAAGTCATTTTATTTCTATGTATTACCAAAAAACACCGATAGGTGGCGCTGCACATGCTCAATCTTTTATGCCCACTACAGGAAGTTGATAAAACATTTATTAATAAAAATTTAAATTAAAAATGTTTAAATTTAAATTTAAATTTAAACATTTATTAATTCAAAATTTAAATTACAATATTTTCCAAATGTTGGCAATCACATGTCGTTGTCGAAGAATTGAAATTCGCTGTAACCTTTTGCAATGTATTGATTGTAATGATCACACATGCATCAGTGATTAATTGTTCTAGTTCCTCAAGTGTTCTGGGATTTTTGCTGTATGTGTTGTCCTTCAAGTAGCCTTATAGGAAGAAATTGCACAGATTCAAATCTAGTGAATTCGAGGCCTGTAGGGGCATAAAAGATTGAACATATGCAGCGCCACCTATCAATGTTTTCTGATACTACACAGAAATAACACATAACTTCACACAAATATGCCGTAAGAAATAAATTTTTACCGCTAACCGTTTTTCAGATACTCCTTTTTAAAGTTGGGTGTCCTTTTCAGGATATCTTGTATCTGCTTTGGCTTCATTGTTAGTTTTGTTTTTTTCCCCTTTAAGATGCACAAAATGAACAGAAAACTTTCCACTGAACAGTGTTTGTGTTTGTTTTGTAGAAATAGTGGCAACTTGATCGAGATTATGCAGCTGTAAAAGAAGCTTTTGTTCGATAATTTCTAGATATACAGACACCATTAGGCAAACTATCTACAAATTAAATAAAGAGCTCGAATAGATAGGTTCAGTAACCGATTTACTACGAAATCAAGAGACCTGCAACAATTAAAACGAAATTATTGTGCAACAACTTTGAAATTTTTTTGATACTAATGGTGACCTTTGTCACAGGATTTGCAAATCAATGGCTGAACACTGTTACCAATGTATATATAACAATGGGGGGTCATTTTGAACAATTTCTGTAGAACATTGTTGATCTTTTAAATAAACCATTACTGCTACACTAGATCGTGCATTTTCGGTTAACTGACTTATACTGCACCATGTATAATAAATGATTTTTCTAATCCTGTTCAAAGACTGATCATATTTTTGAGTGTTTATAAGTTTCTGAGAATTAATATAATTTTCCATTTATTAATCACTTTTTTACAGGACTGCATGGAAAATCCATTGTAACAGGAAAGACTTAAGTGATTACATAGAAAATTGTAACGTTTAATAAATTAACGATATTTTAAATTAATTTAATATTATGTATGAACTGTGTACGTTTAAAAAATAAATTTTGTCAAAAACAAGTGTTTTTGTTTGTAATATTCGAAATTACACCTACATCATTCTAGATAAATGTTAGAGAAGATAGTTCTGTTTTATTATTTTCAGATATTCCAATGAAGGAAATTATATATTCAAAATTGTTAGAAACTTTAATTAATTGGGTAATTAATTTATATCATCTAATCTACAAGGATATATATATATAAATGGCCATTTCACAGTTCACTAAAATTATTCAAATTTTAAAATTTTAGAAATTCTCCCGAGTCTCTCTAGCAAACTTTAAAACATTAATTAATGTTATATAGGATTTTGAGAAATTTAAACATTATTCTTTAACAGTTTATCATAATAATTATCATATGAATTTTTAAAATGATGAAATAAAAATTAATTCACAATTAGAAGAATTAATGAAAAGATTATTCTCTAATTTTTTTTTGTTTTGCAAATTTAATGAAATCTTGATTTAGTAACATGAAGCGACATCTGTTGATAGAAATTTTAATCACTTCTGTCTATTTACTTGGATATTTATTGAATATTATATGCATGAAAAGAAACTTTACTAATTTATTAAGTTTAAAATCAAATATTCAAGAAATCATTTGTTGTTAACAAATAAAATTATTTTATATATATATAAATAGGATAATACTCAATGACTCTCAGAGGGGGCAAGAAGGGCGGCTGCCTCGGGCCTCACGGTTTTAGCGGTCTCAATTTATAACTCACTATGTTAGAAAAAATCTATTTGTATATTTTTATACTGTTTGAGTTTCAGTATTTGTCAATTTTGTCTTTTTTTTTTTTTTTAAGGCCTCAAAAATATTAGTTCCTCGGGCCTCGCTTTTGTCTTTTTTTTTTTTTTTGAAGTGCCTCAAAAATATTAGTTGCCCTGGACCTCGCCTGAAAAATAAGTTTCAGGTAATACTACAGACCATATATTGAAAATTATAGTTTATAAACTGTTTATATTATTTTTTAAATTTATTTATTTATAATTTCTTTAAACCTATATATTTTTAAACAAATTCTGGCCAATGATTTTTTACTGAATTATATTTCTATACTGTAATATTCTAACAGAATTAATATTAGAAAAGCAGTATCATCCATCCATTAATAAAAACAGTTCACACATTTATAAAAATATATACAGTACAGTAAATAGTAAAACCCTGTAGTAAGTAAAATCATGGTAAGTTTTTATAATATATATAAACCATATTTCATATGAGTTTAATATAATTTTTGTACGAAAGTCTTTAAATTTTGAACTGCCACCACTTTTTAACTGGGATTGCATAGACAACTTCAAAACCTGACAGTATACCTATACAGTTAAACCTGAGCTGTTGGCCACCTGATATTAGGTGGCCAACCTGCAAGCCGTTGCCACCTTAATATCGCCCAACCATATTGCGGAATGTTTTCCTGTGTAAAATGGCCATCTGTGTTCAGTGGCCATAGCCAGTGTTATTTAATTTCTGCACCTTGTGTGCAACATCTATTGGGTGGCCAGCAAATCGTGTTTTTTATCAGAAATGCCAGATTGGTCTCTAGATCTTCTATCGGCTGAACATTCTAAAGTGAAAAAAATCTCGAAAATAGACGTTAATTGATGATTTTTTTCCTTAGATTTAGTTAACAGTGTGAAACTGTGTCATAAACTTTGATGTTTAATAAAGAAATTTGTAGCTGACTGTGTCTGGTGGACAACATGTGCTTGGTGGCACAATCTCAGCCGCCAAAAGCTGGCCATCTAGCACAGATTTTCCTGTAGACTACTAGTATAATCTTTGTTGATGTTCAATTAATAAACATAGCTAATAAAGATGATTCATAAAATTCTGAATACGTTACAATGATTTGTTCTGGAAAATACTTTGCAAACATATAGAAAGAATTTAAGAAATGCCTCTAGCAATTTTCTAAAAAAAAAAAAAAAACAGATTAAAAAGATCAAGAATTTCTTTAATAAATACCGTGATAATATCGCAATCTGTATTTTAATTGGATAAATAAAAGCATAAAAATCAATTTAAATACTTTTTATAAAATGAGACTATTGAAAACTGCGTTTTTGTTCGACAAAATGAAGGCATAAAGAAGTTAGTTAAGAGCGATGAATCGGTCATACGATCTTTTCTATTATTTGATTTTCCATCTTTTCGAAGCAAAAATTATCAATTTTGGATTTAGGAAAATGATCAGCATTATTCATGTGGTAAAAGAAAAGATATTTATCTATTTTGAGACATTATTTTGCATAAACATTATCCGATCTGAATGAATTTTTTATGGGTCCACTGTTTATTATTGGTGCATTCGAGGATCTAAAACTATTGAAAACAATCGATGCTGAATCATACCTGTTTAATAAAATAATTTTTCATATAAATATCAGATTTAAATGAAATTCGTGTATATCATTGGTTTATGCACTTCTGCTAAAGGATCGAATTGCTAAAAATGATCAAAATAAAACTGAAGGAATGGGTAGTATGATCTCAAGATTGGAGACATCATAGTCGAAAAGAGGTCATCTTCAAGACAAAAGATACTCTCACAGCTAGATAAAAAGAAACATTTTTTTATACAATTAAGTAACGTATGTAGGACCTCTTAATTAATTTATACAATTTTTTAAATCTTCTGTTTCTCTGGCCCATCCTGTAGTTATTATAATTAAGTATATCATAATATCATTATAAGCATAGTAGAAGAAATCTTTATTGATTATGTTTATACAATTCTGTATTCCTTTACCTTGACCATTAAAATTAATGCTTCAGATTGCGAAATGGATGTGTAATAATCGTGAAAATCTTTTAATGAATGTGTCAGTGTTATATTCAAGGTTAAAGAGTTAATAAAATCTAAAATTCGTAATATTTTTTTTTTTAAATTGAAATAAATAAAGTTTTGCAATTTTAATTTTGTCCTTGATGATTTATAGATTGAAAGTTTATTTAATAAAGAACATTTCTCTATTAAGCCACGTGTTAGGCATAATTTTATCATATGTTTTGTGACATAAAGTTGATAAGCTTGACGGAAATTCTAAAAAAAGAATATTTTAATCCATTTGTGCATAACATATCGGATAGCATAAGTTCTATTGCTTAATCGTCAGCTTCCATGAATTGTCAGTTAACAGCAAATTTTTTTTTTTTTTGCAAAAATAGCCCTGACCCGGAACCTACTTGGAACATTTTGACGAGGGTTACATAGACTGAACTCTATACAAATAATAATCGCTTCAACTTTAAAACTGTCAACACAACAAACAATTCCAGGAAATTATTATTGTTATACTCTAGCTGATATTTGATGAAAGCTGTATTAAATTATTCTACTTCAGAATAGTATCTTGTTATCATATGAACTACAGTATTAATAAATTTAATATTTATCTCTTCGCTGGATCTTTGATGAGTTATTTATTACGCAAAATAAGTCATCATAGCTCTCATCTATGGTCTTATATGTATTAACACCTCAAAATTAAATATGAAAATTCAGTTTACATACATATATACAAATATACATATACATACCTTTCAGAGAAAATATAACGCCTGGGACAAATAATATTTTTAAGGCCTTCAAAATTTGTATATTTATCTCTTCGCTGGATCTTTGATGAGTTATTTATTACACAAAATAAGTCATCATAGCTCTCATCTATGGTCTTATATGAATTAACACCTCAAAATTAAATATGAAAATTCAATTTACATACATATATACAAATATACATAGAGAAAATATAACGCCTTTCAGAGAAAATATAACGCCTGGGACAAATAATATTTTTAAGGCCTTCAAAATTTGTGGACAAAAAATAAAAACAATGATATTTAATATTTATTCGATCATAACATTTATTTATTTCATAGAAACTTACATTTAAAATGACAAAATTGACAAATATACAGTGGTGAAAACATAACATTTATTTATTTCATAGAAACTTACATTTAAAATGGCAAAATTGACAAATATACAGTGATGAAAAGCCCCTAAAATCGTGAAGCCCCCTTCAGCCACTCCCTTTTACTCTCCCCTGTGATAGACACTGATAATATACATACAAATATTTTATTTACATATACATTAAAATCGTGAAGCCCCCTTCAGCCACTCCCTCTTACTCTCCCCTGTGATAGACACTGATAATATACATACAAATATTTTATTTACATATACATACAGTACATACAAATAAAAAAATATTATTTGTAATGATACATTCAAATGTTTTTTTATATTGAAAATTATAAAATATACAAGTGGATGGTAGTATATTGCAGGGTGTATGAAGAACAGCAGGTTTGCTAGTCATTCTCAATGTATAAGAATCATCAATGCAGTTCAATATATAAAAATATACATATATATATTATGCAGCAGTTAATTTGTTTATTTGAAAAGAAATTAGTTAAATTAAAAACAGCGATTATATAATTCATAAAAACAACAAGCAGTGTTGAATAAACATCAAGTAATTATATTATTCGATGTTTATTAAATATATTACGCATATTCATGCACACCTCTCAGTAATCAAAGTAGTAATAGATACGAAAATGTGATCAGAATCAGATCCATAGGAATCTAGAAGGGATCTTGCAAATTTATTCAACATTAACTTTTTTAATGCATAATATAGAATGGCATTGCTAGCTTGATCTAATAATTAAAATATAAATGCTAAAGAAATAAAAGTATAAACATAAAATATGATTTTAATGATATTTTTGTTTTTTAGCTTTACAAAATTTTTTTCTGCATAGCAGGCCTTATCTTGCAGGCCTATTTCTGATATCGATAGAATATCATTTTTGTTTTTAGTATTTGCAATGCATAATATTCTAAATTGTATACTATAATTTGAGATTGACTGCTGCCATTTATTAAAATTATTAAACTCAAGTCCATTGAATGGTACAATATAGTTTTATTTATTGAAAATGACTTGCTGCAAAACTTGAATATGGAAAATATCATAAATGCATTTGATGAAATGATAACAATTTAACCGATAGTCACTTATATACTCGATTTATTTGTTTATAAGTTGGCTTTCTTTAAATTATTTTTAAAAAATAATTTAAAAAAATTTGCTAATAATACTTATAAATAAATACAAACATTGAAAATCTTTGTTAATTTTATTTATTCACTTCTCTGTTCATGGCTCTGTCAGCGTGGTGTCATGATGATGCAACAATGGATGAGGTCACAAAACTCCATTGTTATGTGGTATCACTATGATGTGACAATGGAGTGATGTCATTGTGATCAGCCAACCAGTTTCAAATGATATTTGGCAAAATGAAGAATGACACTAATAATCAAAATTACGTATAATTCGTAAAGAAGTTATTCAGTTTAATAATCACATTTCTCTTTATAATTAAAAAGAAAAACGAAAAATAAATTAAAGAATACATCTTAATTCAAATTATTTTTAATAATTTTATTATTATGTATAATATTTATTTAACTAGTAATTTACACAAGCATAAAAATCTTATGAATAGAAGAATAACTTGCGCATGAATTATGCATAAGAAAAATTGAACATAATACATGAATTAACTCATTAAACAATTCAAATATTAAAATTGAATAAATTAATAATAAAATATCACGTACTGAGAATATAAGCTGTTCTATAATTTTGAATCTAAACTATTAATGATTAATTTATCTTTTAAGAAGTTATAACTTATTTTTGTTTAATTTTTTTTTTAATGTATGTTGTCATAATCAATCATAACTGTAGTATGCTTTAATTACAAGACTTGATCACTTTACTTATTTTCTCTACACGATATGATATGCTCCTGTTGCTACTGCATATATTGATAATGCAAATCAAACGTGTGATATTTACTAGCATAAAACTACGTTCCCATAATTTTTATTTTAATAAATAATAACTAAATTTAATTTGAATGAATAATTTTAAGATGTTTTTCAGAAGTCATTCCGCGGGGTTTGATTTTTTTTTATAGTTATAAATACTTAAAAGATGTTTCTCATTTCTATCGATAGATGGCAATACAGTTCGTTCTAGGTGACCAAATTTTAATTTTAATTAAAATTTTAATATAAAATAGATAAATAAATACGTAGATTTAATTAAGATTTCGTTGCTACCGTTTAAAGAATAATAAATTATATGTTCAGAATACAATTTCTTTTTATATATTTTTGTCACAATATATAAGAATCAAATAAAATGTCTTATTATTATGAATTTTTATTTCATATTCAGGATTTAAAGAATTCCCGGTAATTTACCGGTAAACAGGTTTTGTTTGAAAAATTTACCGAATTACCGATGGTAGAAAAAGTCGGTAAATTTGCAATCCCTAGTTCAATTCTTCAAAGTTTTATAAACTATCAATAATATTTGGAACCATATACTATTGGAACTATTAAAGATAGGTTTTTCATGTGAATAAAAACGTAACTAAACTTCTAGATCGGGTTCCCAACCTGGGGTACGGGAAGCTTGTCCAGAAGGTACAGTGAATAGCAGGTAAATAAGTGTATTATACTATTAATATATTC
This sequence comes from Olivierus martensii, assembly GCA_000484575.1. Lineage (NCBI taxonomy): Eukaryota > Metazoa > Arthropoda > Arachnida > Scorpiones > Buthidae > Olivierus > Olivierus martensii. The sequence goes on from AYEL01086521.1 coordinate 28,467, forward strand.
TAAAAATACTTGTTATCAACATTTCTGGGCTATTCCAGTGAAGTTGCATTGACTTTTTTTCTCACTGCAGAATCCGATAACTCAAAATGGTCGGTTAAGATTTAAGATAGCTAGTGTCATGATTATTTGTATGCCGAAATGGCAACATCAGTGATAACGTGTTTATGTACTGTACATCTGAGGTGGCAACCCTACTTCTTGTCTTGGTACTGTGTCATTCAATATACGACTCTTACGATCTGTACTTCCTGTAAATATGTATATATTAAACCACTGAATACAATCCAATTGCATCTTGTGTTAATATCCCAGATAAAGAGCATAACAGCTAGTGAAATTGCCAGCTTTGCGCCCCCTCGAAGCTCGCCACCGCGGCATCTGCACCTTATGCGCATGCGCATGGAGAACTGGATAATTTACTAAAAGCCAAGAGGATACAGAGACCAAAACGGTTGGGCATGGATCGAATAAATAGAGAATTGATTGCCATATTATCTTATATACAGGGTGATTCAAAAAGATTGTGCCAAAATTTATAGACTTGTAGAGGATAAAAATCCGAGTGAAAAAGTCTAGTCACGTTTTTTGATTTGAGGCTCCGTTTGACATATAATGCAAATAAACATATTTTAAAATAATTTTTGATTGAACCGGAAATGACGTCACAAAACTTTCGCTCGAGTCGGCCGGATTGGCAGCGTGGAAATGCTTCAGCTTTCCACTCTGGAGGACTCAGGTTCGAGTTTCGGGTCCCACTCCTTGAAAATATTTATCATGGGGTCCGGGTCCGGCCCGTCGATCCCCGGCTTGAAAATATTTATCATGGGGTCTGGGCCCGGCCCGTCGATCCCCGTTCTCCACAATCCGGCTGACCCCTCCGCAGGGGTAGGCAGTCTGTGGAATTCCACAATCCGGTTGACCCCTCCGCAGGGGTGGGCAGCCTGTTTCGCCCCGCCACATAGTATTTTTCTAGAATGGAATGTGGCATCATCTGTTGATAAAAAACTGCTTGTTATATCTTTTAAACGGAGCGTCAAATAAAAAACACGACTAGAATTTTTTTACTCGGAATTTTATCCTCTACAAATCCGTAAATTTTGGCAAAACCTCTTTGAATCACCATGTATATTTTCGTTTATTTGCTTATATGTTTGTGTCGAGTAATTTCCTAAATGGTAGAAACTACAACCGCAAATCTTGGTACGATTCTCTGCCATTATCTAACTTAAATAATTGACCTACTTAACGATTTTTTAAAACAACCATTGTTGAATAGTTACGAACAATTCAAAATTTCCGTAGAATTTAACAATTTAGTCGACAGATGGCAGTTATGTGATATATGTTCTAGAGAGCCTACAAGCAGAGAGTGGCCATACGAGGATTAGCCGCCGGCCAACTTCACACAGGTCCATTAAACGCTGGGGATACGTTCCAAGGAAACAAACCGCTAAATGAACCAGCGTTAAACGAGGTCTTTTAACACCTAAATAATGAGGATAGGTGACGCAGACCAGTGGTAAAAAGAATATACATAGAATTTTTTTATTTTATTTTGTAACATGTGTTATGACTATTGTATTTACATTAATTATAGACATTTTTAGTGCCAATATCGATTTGTATTCATAAATCATTCACGAAAAATTCTTAAATTAAGAAAATAAAAAGTTTTAAGAAAAAAGCAATAGTCAGGTTTCAGTAAACTATAAACAACGAAAAAATTTTGATGGAAAAAATGTTCTAACTTCTTGAAACTACAGTTTGAAGTGGCCTTATTTAAGTTAAAATGAAATGGGATAATTGTTATTTTTATTACTGTAAAATAGCATTGATGACCAATATGAACTCTGGTTATTTTTATTACTGTAAAATAACATTGATGACAGATCATAAATATGAACTCACCGCTAGTGTAAAATAACATTGATGACCGATCATAAATATGAACTCTGACCGCAGTAGACTTTGGAATGTACTGCACTGCAGTGATATCAAATGCACTGTGAGATGGCAGAGGAGTATCAGTTCAACAAATTTCTGCGATTTTGGATTTGTGTAAGAATAATAGTTTGAATAACCACGCCATAGTGAATCAATAAAAATATAGAATTCGAAAAAAGGCGTAACATTAAAACAGCGTTAAGTGAGGTCTTAAAAATAATATTTTCATCATGATATAATTAAATTCTTTTCCAATTTTATATTCTTGCCTGCACAATAATAATTATGAATATTTATACAAACGTCGAAATTTAGATTTACTTTTAAGAAGATATTATATTGAATTTTATTCATATAAATATCGTTCTTGATAATTTATAATAAAATTAGTTTGAGATATATTAAATCATTTTTTTCTGTATAGTTATTTTAATTTTAACTGACGTTGGTATCGTTATATTCATTATATTTCCCATAAATTTGCCTCATTACTTCTACATTTCGTATCTATAGCACAAATGCAAACACATACTTGCTTACAGCATGCGTGACTTAATGTCATTTAGAAAACATGTTTTTTGCTATTCGTCACTTTTTATTAGTAATAAAACTTAAATATCCTATAAATGTGTTATAAAAATGTTTTATTTGACAATATAATTTTTAAAATGCTGTAAAGAGATTTTAACCCATTTTAAACCTATAAACCATTTAAAGCATAGGAAAGTATAAGTTAAGTATTACGGTAGAATATTTATATATAAACGCCTTTAATTTTTTTTATTTAGAGTAGAAATATTAACTTTCTGATTACGGATACCTCATTACTCTTCACATGTTATTTTTCTGACTGCAAATATTTAAATGCTTATCGCTGCTCAATGTAAAACATGAGCGTTAAAAATAACTCATTTATGCAAATATTTCAAACGATTGCTACAGAGCATCTACTGCACCTTTATTAAAATGAATTATACTAATATAAGTTTTTATATATCAATATGTCGGTTTCTGATATGAATATGTGTTTATATACAGTATATAACAAAATTATATATTCACAGAAAATGATATATTATTTATATTATTATAAATTTACAGAAATATATATACAATAATGAATGGAAATGCAGTAGTACCGTATATAAATGAAATCCAACAAACTTTAGTCAAGAAATGCTACTCAATAGATAGTTAATGATGTTAATAAACTGTATTATAATTACTAAATACTATATATTGGGAATAAGAAATAATAAATTAAATATAACAAAAAGAAAAATTAAATTATTATTTTTGTTTCTATAAAAATAAATATTTAAATATCACACCTACCAGAAAAATATACGAGAAAAGAAACTTGCGCTATCATATGGATTTTCTTGTTGTTGCTCTTTCATAGCTACACTTGATATTTTACATTGAAGTAGGAGTTATATTCTTTATTAAACAACTACCTATACCACTACCAACTACCTACACCACTACATATCCCATTAAAGCATTTAAATGAATTAATGAGATATGAATGCATTTAAATGCATTAAAACAATTAAATCCGTCAGTAGGCCGTATAGCTATCATCTATATTATTTGAAAACTTTTTAAACATTTTTAAAATGTTTTAAAAATTACATCTCAATCAATATTTATATAAATATTGATTGAGATGTAATTTTTAAAACATTTTAAAACATTGAATTGATAACTTATAAATACTGATTTGGTTGGTTAAATTATATTAAAATAATTTGACTAAAACGTAAATTATAAAATAATGCAGAATGATTGTATTATGTTTGAATAATAATTTAAATATATTTTATTTTATAGTTTATAATACGAAACTATAAATACAATTATATAAAATGCATATAGTTTGTAATTTTAATGTTTATTTAAGAAAATAATAAAGTCTGTATTTATGATTGACTGAAGGTTAAACTGATAAAGAATGATCAAAGTTTGTGTTCCTGTTTGAAATTGAAACTGTAACAATAACCAACCTAAATGTTCAATCTAACAAGCTTTTGATTATGATAATTCGTATTTATGCATTTCCACAGCTAATAATATATTATTACTAACAATAAAAATGTTTTAAATATAATTAGATTATTTAATGTTTTCAGAAATTCACAGATTATTTTTTAAAATCTTGAAAAGATTTCGTTTAAATTCAAAAAAAATTATTTAATATGAAAAAAGAAAATAAACTTACTGCATTAAAACATTCAGATAGTTTACAATTTAGATCAGGGATGGGCAATTATTTTCTGCCGCGGGCCGGATAAACAATCTTCAGAATGAAGCGGGCCGTATAAAAATTGAAAAATGCCTATGGGCGAATTTAATCTTAAGACGGCGCAATTTTTTTTATTAATTATTATGTAATGAAATTATTAATGATAACATTAGATAATCATTAATAATTAATAAAAATTACTTTGACATAAAATGACTACTCACGTTAAAGCAAGATTGATTCTTGCATTAACATATTCCTCTCACCATCACACGGGACAAGAATAATGGTTGCACCAATTTATTCGCACACTTTCTTGTCATCACTTTCTTGTTTCTCTTGTGTGTAGCCACTTTTTTTGATACACAAAGAATATATTCATGTATCAATATTATTATTAAAATATACTTTTCTTGTGTTATTTTCTTAATTTTTGTTAGTATGCAAAGATTTCAAAAGCATCCGTAGAACTATTTTTTTTTATTAGAAACATTAGAAAATAATTCGCCCTACGAATAAATAAATTCGGAAAATTCTCTTTAAAAACAGAAGTATTTTATGAAACTGCTTTATGGCTAAAAACCTATTACATCCGTCGACTATGACGTTCAAGCAAGATTGATTCTTGCACAAACACATTCCTCTCATCCCACGGGACAAGAATAATGATTGCGCCAATTTATCTACACACGTTCTTGTCAATCTCGCTATTGTGTATAGCCACTTTTGTGATACTTATACAAAGAATATATTCTGTGTATCAATATTATTTTTAAAATATACATTTCTTTTGTTATTTTTTTAGATTTGTTTGTGTGCAAAGAGTTCAAAAGCATCCATAGAAACTATTTTTTTTTCATTAGAAACATTAAAAAATAATTCGTCCTATGAATTAATAAATTCAGATAATTTTTGGTAAAATGGTATATTACCAGCTAGTGAAAGTCGTGTTGCATTGCAACTTTTAATATATATATATATATATATATAGAGTCTGATCCCGATAACACGCGGCAGTCGGAATCCATAAACCGGGGGTTAAGTGAACCGCGAGTTACAGTATTAATATAAATTGAGCGATAATATAAGTTCCAACATTGATATGAATTTTCTATGTGATTTGACAAATACAAAATGGTTGAACGTTCAGCTAATCTCACTGATCATGAGATTTAATGACGATGATGTCTAGAAGTGATACCACAAGCCATTGCTTATCAAGGTAGCCGTGGTAAAACCGTATGTTAAGCAGACTCGCGTGCTACTGAACCGCATGTTAATGGGGTCTGATTATATAAAAATTAATATATACATTTCCCAAAGCACAATGTAGTTTCTCTACTTGTGTCTGGAGGACATATGTATATATTCATTTAAAAAAGCCTGTTGTATAGTGTGATGCTGCACAATATAATGCGGCCCCCATTTCACCAGCAGGTAATCTACCATTTTAGCCTAAGTTTCTTTAAAAACATAAGTATTTTTATCAAACTGATTGATGGCTAACAACCTATTACATCAATCTCGCTATTGTGTGTAGCCACTTTTTTTGATACACAAAGAATATATTCATGTATCAATATTATTATTAAAATATACTTTTCTTGTGTTATTTTCTTAATTTTTGTTAGTATACAAAGATTTCAAAAGCATGCGTAGAACTTTTTTTTTTTCATTAGAAACATTAGAAAATAATTCGCCCTACGAATTAATAAATTCGGAAAATTTTCTTTAAAAACAGAAGTATTTTATGAAACTGCTTTATGGCTAAAAACCTATTACATCCGAATGTTACAAAATTTTAGGTACCTACGTAATTAATCAAAATTTGAAGTAATTCGGTAGTTTACGTGTATACTAGTGACGGTATCCACTATTTTACACTGCAAAGTATCCATTATTTTATTTTTTCTTTTCGAGTAGAATATTATGTTCATGGTTAATTATATCATCATAATTTGGAGTAACTCAGTAGGATGCATGTAAACTAGCAAGAGTATTCCATATTTTACACTACAAAGTATCCATTATTTTATTTTTTCTTTTCGAGTAGAATTTTACAAGTATGGGCCTTGAAACTGTACTGTGTTCTAGTTTATGCGGCGGGCCATATAAGATGCCTTCGTGGGCTGGATCCGGCCCGCAGTCCGCCTTTTGCCCACCCCTGATGTAGAACATGACCTTCAACAGCAAACCGACCCTAAATATATATTTCATCCAAAATACTTACACGAATTTACATTTTTCAGAAATTTAGATTTTGTTTTAAATATTTTATACTGCCAAAAAATGCTTTTAACAATCAATACTTGCCTATCATGCTTTGTAATTTAAAAATAGATGATATGTACAAGATATTACATTTTGAATGTCAATTAGATTATATCCAGAAGCACAATGAATATATAGAAAAAATACCAAAATTAAGAACAGAATTATTAGAATACTATCTGTTATCGTTAGAAGTTTACTAAATATCAATTACTCTCACGTTGATTTCTTTTACAGTTTCAGTCGTTCAGTTGTTCTTTAATATAACCCTCATAATTTCCAGAAGATTCACGAATTTATGAGTATACATGTCTTTCTGTACTTTGATTTTAAAAAGATTTACTTTGAAGAACATTGAAATTCTAATGCTTGATATTGAAAACAATATCAACATCAAAACAGTATACTATACCTATCGAAAATTGATTATTTTACCGTTCTTCATTATACTGTCCCTAAAAAACTTTCTTAATTGGAAAATTAGTTCATGCATTGATTTCATTCATTTCAATCCTCATGTTTATTGAAATGTTATATCATCATCAGACTAATTGATAGAAATTATTAGTTAGATTTCAATCAGAAAGAAGAAATAAATTTGAATTTATTAAATATTTTATTAACTATTATTGAATTATTAAAGTAATTTCAATATTAATTAATAATTAAAGAAAATTGAATTTATTAAAGTATAAAATAGGGAGATCATTTATCAATATTATGTCACGATGACATTATTGACATGCTTATGTGACGTTATCGCGATGTGACATCATTTATTTGTTACGTCATGATGTCGTCGTACGATCTTATGATAGCATTCCGAATTCGACCAAAATCATTTTTGTCATATAATTTATTAATTATAACATTTGTGGAATCCATTGGCTTTTTATATCCAATTTTAACATGTATATTTAATCAGAGTATTAGGTCATTGTGATGTCATAATCTCATCAACATGACGTCACGAACCGATACCATCTTATGGCATCACTTATTAAGGTCATTGTGAGCTAATACGATTAAATTTAAGCAAGAACATATTAGAGAGCCTACAAGCAGAGAGTGGCCATAGAGGTAATAATTTTTTATTGGACACTTACAGTCACGTGACTTAGGCCGCCATTAGTTTTCCAAACAAAGTATATTCTGTATTGGATTTGTATGCTTTAACGTTAGTTTTTCGAGATATATCGTTTATCATCTAACCTTTATCGAAAATTAAGGTAAGTGATCTTATTAAATGACGTAGTTGTTTAACATTCTATGTTGTGTTTATTAATTTTGTAGTTTTATTTTAAAAATAAACCTACAAATTTCAGATACACCTAATGACACTGATATTAATTTATTTTTTCTTCATCTTTACGATGTATTGCTTAAATTTAATTTAGATGATACTACTCTGGTTAATGTTATTCTTTCACTTTCATAATTCGTCACAAAAATACCAAGTACTAATATGTAAAAAATATTTTAATTTGTTAATACTATAATTAATTATTTACTTATATTATTCATAATAAGTTTTTATACGAACTATGAAATTATACAAAAATATAATATAATACTTACCAAAAAATATACGAGAGAGCACACCTGCTGTATCGTAAGGGTTTTCTTTAAGCGTTTTTTTTTTCATATTTAACTTTACAATACATTTTAGTATAATTTCTCATGTAGCTGCAGTAGAACACATTTCATATTTGTCCATTCGCGCATTATCTGTTTAATTATTAGATTTTGCCCAATAAAGGTTAAGGAAATTTACAAATCTAAATATAATCTCTGACGAAGACTATCCAGATAACTCAAATAATTCTTGTTTATACATTTAATAAGATATTTATTTAAATTTCATTAGAACATAAGATATTTTTTTTTAGTTTTATTTTTTTAGATATGTTTCAGAAACATCCTTACCATATCGAATTTACCTGAAAAAAATCATACATATAAATAATAAAACACGTTTTGTTCAATAGTTTTTTGGAAATGGAAATATATTTCTTCTGTTTTATTGCTGCAAATCACACCGAGTTTTGCAACATTTTGTAAATTCATTAAGTTAAATTATATAAATATTTAATTGCTGCTTAGATTTTATATTGTCGATTTCCAAAATGAAAATATTTTTATTTGCATTGATAGAGTAATATTTTTGTTTGTTTAATAATATATACTAAAATACTAATACATACATAATATAATAGTATTTTAGTATATAATATTATTAAAAGACTTCAAAAATATCGCTTTATAAAATAAACATAAATCAGCTTTTCTTTTAGAGGCAATAATTACTTTAATTGTTGTTTAAGTACTATATCTAAGATGACTTGCCAGTATTGAAGCTTTGATGTCGTTGATGTTAGAAGATTGAAGGAAATAAGAATAAACTGTTGATCGTTGATATTTGAATTTAATTAATATTAAGTTATAAATTAGTTTGGTTTAATATTAGTTGAATGGTTTATTAATCGTAGGAGAATAACTATAATAAAAGATAATTTTTATTTTTCATAAATAATAAATATCAGTCTTGCGAATTAAATGATATTGTATATCTATTATTTGATTTACGCCAGTGATACCAGAATAATAATGAATAATTCATGAATACGCTATTATACTATTATATAATTATCACTAATTATATTTAAAACTTGATATTAACTTTAAAATTAACTTTAATTATATTTGAAACTTGATATTAACTTTAAAATTTTCAACTTGTTTAATTTTTTTTTCTTTTTTTTTAACATGAAGCAATAAAGACTTTTATAAATAATAATGCTTTAATATTTTTTATTTTACTTAAATTATGCAGTATGTGCAAGAAGATAACGAAAATAGAATAAATAACAATTTTCTCATCATTTTCTGACAATGGCGTTGATTATACTGTGGATCGCGAATTTTTAGTCGGTTGCGAAATAAAGGAAATGAGTCGCGATGAACAAAAAAACAAAAAAAAAACATGCACGAAAATATTCAAAAACAAACATTTTTGTGCAACACACAAAATTATCGACTTTGATTTATCACATATAGATCACAATATAAAATAAGGCTTCTGTAGTTAGTCGCTGTCCAAAAGGTTTGAAAACGCTGCTTTACAATACATTATAAATTTATAGGTAACTGTTTTGCCTATTAACTGAAGTTAGTTATTAGGATTTATTTTGTTTAAATAAAAATCATTTTTGGGATGGGTGGACGTGGGTTTACAAGCGTTTGTCTTAATTGCGTATATTGATGCAGCGTTAGTAAAGAATGGCAATGAGACCTTGTATCAATAACGAAACAGAAACTACCGATAAATAATTAATAACTTTCTTTGATTTACAGATTTCTTTACAAATATAATAACCACATAGAGAATAGACGACTTAGAGGACAAGAGTCTACGAGATGTTTAATACGATATGCATATTATTTTTTTTCGCTCCCCATGTCTCATTCACCCTCCAAATTCTTTTCTCTGATTTTTCTAAATAATAAAACAGGAAGTGTGAAGTGTGGAAAGATATAGTACAACCAACCCGAATTCATCGTCCACAATTTTATTTTGTTCAATATATCAGAAAGTAAAATTTAAATTACAGTTATCTGTACTGGTAATATCAGTTGCAAATATACTTCTAAGAAAATTACCGGTTTCTATGAACAACGATATTTTAAAGTGAGTTAAAGGGGATCTTTTCTATTATTTGATATTTAAATATAATTCTTAGCAAAATATTCCATGAAAAACTTTTTCTCTTAATTATTATTACAAATAATCGAAAATGGTACAAATAATTCAAAATAATTATATAATTAGGTTTTAAAACTTTTTCTAAAACCTAATAATGTAATTATTGTATCCCTCAAGATCAACCATAATTATTATGAAAACTTATAAATTACAGACTAATCAGAATGAACTAAAATTCAGTGCTGCTTGTTTACAAAATTTCAGTATTAGATATTTCATCATATATTAAATGACAATAATGTACAGAAATACAAATGAATGATTATGCAGTTATAACATTCACTATTAAGTCAAGTTTTATAGCATTTTTTATGCAACTTTGATATAATGCAATCAGGTCGTTTTGATATTAGAAAGAATGTCAATATATTTTTTTTCTACTTTCCTTCCAAATTTATTTAATTCAGAAAGTATTAACGTAAATATTGCCGATGTAGAGCTTTTATATATAGCTGTGAGATGTTTATAAATAAACAAATTAGGTTTATAAAAATTTCATAAATATAATGTATCCTGCTTAATCTGTAGCTATTCCTCGTTCTCGAATAACGTGTTTATCTAGATCAGGGGTGGGGAAACTTTTGGGAGAAAGGGCCATATTGCATTAATGAAATATAACCTAGGGCCGAACTTTCTCATGATCCCAATCCTTCCCCATCTGACTCCCCTCCACGAGTATAAGTATCTTCCGTGGTTGGAAGTGACCTGCCCTTTAGTAATTTATCTGATTGGAAAGGGACGTAAAACAAAATAACAAAAAACTTCCAAAATCTCGTCTTCACCTAAAAACTGTCTGAAATGATAAAATTCTTTTGAAAATTATGTAGCCAAAATAGAAAGATCCTAAGAGGGTGCATTTGTTGACTAAGGTATTATAAAAGGGTGACATGTTAAAATTAAGCCAGTTTTCTTAGTAGACAGCTTTTATTGGCCGTTACATGAATCATGCGTTTGAATAATACCAGCAGTAAGAAAAAAGTGAAACACCATTTTCAGAGAAACTCGGCCCGGTCGAAATTCTTTTAAATTATATATTAAAATTATAATTTAATCATTTAATTTGAAATAATAATTAAAAACTTACCTGTTTAGGAAATTGAACAAATATTAAATACAAACACCGTGAAATGACGAAAGTATTGAGTTGGTTGACTGACAAAACGATTTTATTTCATTTTGAATGTATTTTGCAAAGGATTTCTTACGCAATGACATTTATTCTGATTAACGGTCAATCAAATATATTTTTGTAAGAAATATGTCACTGTAATGACACAGTTTACATATGAATTATTATTTATTAATTTTCTAGAAATTACATAAACTATATTATTCAGATATGGAACAGATTTGATATTTTTTGCATTCATTTTATTTATTGATAAAATTTTTGGCATTATAGCTATTGGTAGGAGGGCCGCATGCGGCCCGCGGGCCGCGGTTTGCCCACCCCTGATCTAGATAATCTATGAGTACAATTCCAAATTTCACGATTATTATTCAGAAATTATCATAACCATTGAATAATATTATAATGTAGGTATCATTTTTATTTCTGTAATTTATATTCTTAATATGAATATTCTATATTATATAGAAAATATGATGGCTGAAAAAAATTATTTTATGAAAATAAAAAAATACAATGTTAATTTATTTAAATTTACTTGTTTATTATTTAATAGTAAAAAGTTTTAATTAAGTCATAAAATAGGAACAAAAATTTTTTGTAATGGTTTAAAAAATTTTAAATTAGCTTTAGGTTAAGAATTATAAATTATTCTATATTTTATTAAATAAATTAAGTATAATGTAATTCTTAGCTTATATATTTTTATATAATATTAAGAAATATAACACTGTAATGACATCTATAGTTTACCATATGAATTATTATTTATTAATTTTCTAGAAATTACTGATTAACGGTCAATCAAATATATTTTTGTAAGAAATATGTCACTGTAATGACACAGTTTACATATGAATTATTATTTATTAATTTTCTAGAAATTACATAAACTATATTGCTGACATATGGAATGATTTGATATTTTTTTGTATTCATTTTATTTATCGATAAAATTTTTTGTGGCAAGCTATTAGTTGGAGCATTCGCCTCGAGCCCATCGACGCTTTCAAAAAAAACAAAAAAAGATTCAGCGGACGGGCCAGCATTCACAACTGATTGAACAGAAAGACACAAACTCACACGCCTCGAGCCCATCGACGCTTTCAAAAAAAACAAAAAAGATTCAGCGGACGGGCCACACAAGATTGCATATTAGTGTTTGATATGATTTGATTCTAATGTAAAACTATAAACCTTTATTGCACATTCATTATTTTTGGCTTAATTTTTGAAGGAATGAGGCCTGATAGAACACAATTCTCTATATGTCCCTTTATTAATAATTTTTATTAATAATTTTTCAGTATTTAGTTTAAAATCGATATTCAGTATTTATATATAAACAAAGTTATATAAAAATTAGTATTTTAAGAAATATTAGTATGGGTTCAAAGGATTATGGCATCATGAACCAATTTAATTGTTGGTGTTTCATGCCATAGAAATGGTCCGTTTTTTTATATTTCCGAGCGAAAACTTTCCAGCCTGCCATGACATTAGCAAACATCTCATTGAATAATATTGTAGAACAAGAATTTATTTCATTATCAGAAAAATAAATGCCCAATTGAAAGAAATAAACGGATCTTTTAATAGCTGTTCGTATTCATTATGAACAACGGAAACCAATATTGATCCTAGCAACAAAATTAAGCCATATATTCCAGCAAAATAAATTGACATTATTCCCAATACTCCACAACAAAAAAGAGCTTTGTTTTCAAATTTTTCTTATTTTTAGACTTTATAATTGTAATATTTTTGCTTTTCTATCTGTGTTAGAATCAAGAAAATATAATAATTACTTGTAATTACCTTTCCTTGATTTTAACACACACATTTTCCTTTTTACAATTAATTTGAATTGCGGGATTGCAGGGCGACCTGGTATAAAAACGGAAGCAACCAACGACACAGTGAGGTGTTGTATCAACGTAAAACTGGCTAAGTGACATTTGGAATTCTTGTAAAGATATAAAAATTAAATATAAAATAGATAAATAAATACGTAGATTTAATTAAGATTTCGTTGCTACCGTTTAAATTTTTAATTATTTTTTATATTAAATATATATTTTAGTGAGGTAGATATCGTTATTAAATAATAATAAAAAAAAAAACAAGCATGCAAGTAATAAAATTTAAATCAATAATAATTAAAGTAAACATTCGAAGACACAAGAAGAAAATCGCATGATGTCACGAAACATTTATTAACAGACGGTTCTATTAATCTTTCATAAAGGAGTAGTTATCGAAACTACCAATATTAAATCTACAGCCGTTTGATACTCGCATAATATCTGATTATATTAATTATTATAAAGTTTTAAATCAACTCTTGAGAAATCGATAATATGCGATTTCCCACGTTATATAAATCTATCAGAAATGTTAGTCTATATATTGTTTACCGGCAACAAATTTTCCCTTCGCGATTACATTAACAGATAAAAAGACAGATAATACTTTTTCCTTGTGGATGCTTGTCATTAAGTAACCCCCGAAACGTTCTCTAACACGCAAAGTGTCGTGGACCAAAACCCAGAAGAAACATACCATGCAATATTGAATTAATAAGGGCTAATTAAGAAGAGAATCTACTTTGAATTGTTGATGTCATTTAAAACCAAACAAAAAAAAAGCGAAATTTTTGGTGGTGCGACTACATTTCTTGTCATTTATAACGTTAATAATTACATATTAATATCGTTTATTCGACTTTTTTTTTAACTTAAAAAAAGTGTAATGTAAACTTTCCGAACGTGATCATTCATAAAAGTTTCGCAAACGTGACAGTGGTGACGTAAAATAGATGACGCTCTTTAAAATGTCACCTTATTTAGATCTTAATGAGATATTTAATCGTAATTAAAATCGAATTAACGATTTAATGTTAAAGTATTTCCTGAGCGAGTGTATGACTCATATTAAATCTGTGCATACCCGTTGAACTCTAACCTTTCGCACGTCCGTTGCAAGATAACTGGATGGGTCAGTCAACTCGGGTCCCAGATCGCAATCGCAGACCCTGCATCAACCGGATCGCCCACACGGGGTCTCCGTACCTTGATAATTAATTACTAACGCTAATTAACGAACCTTTATGATGTTTATGTGAGAAGTGATCGAACGCATTCGATGCCACCTGTTTCATTTAAAGGTAATCTAACAACTGACTGGATTGCGTGATCTTTTCATTGAAAGGTTATCGGAAGATTCGGCAAAGGTCGTGGAAATATTCTTTCTTTTACGGACAACTATGCGTATTAGAGTAAAGAGTGTGTCTATGAATCACGCTGAAAGTATTAGTGACACCGTGACATTGAAAGTTGGCAACAATTACCAGATGTAATCGCTTTAAAATTACGTTAAATAAAAATATTTTACGTATTTAAAAATAAAAAATACGTAGAAATCTATTAAATTTTATAAATAATTTAGACCTAATTAAAGCCTAAAGCGGTTAAATCTTGAAAAAAGTATATATAATACGAGAGAAAAACAAATTAAATTAGTCTAATCTACAATGACTATTTGCATGTTTCATCATCAAGTGTGCCTTCCTCATCAGATCAATCGTGATTTCTTCAGGCTAAAAACTGACAACTAAACGGGCGTGGTTGTGATAAATTAATGTTAGAGATCGTTGTCTGCACTCTATACCCCTCCGCACTCTTCAACTCAAGCACTCATATCCCCATCTTAGCGAAGAGCGTTTCAATTAAGCATGTGATAAATGTCTCTATCTTTGTTACTTCGTGAATATAGTTTAGAGAATTATACGGGGACAGATGAAATTTGATGAACAATGAATTGTATGGCACATGAGTAAATTTCTTAGGTTATCTACCTTATCCAACCTGCCAATTACGAGTCGTCTTTATATCCCCATTGTTAAAAGTGGCGATGTCTTAGTTTATTATTAACTTTTCGTGCGAAATTTATTTTTCTTCTCATTTAATTATGCGGTTTTCATCTAATTTTTTTTCATTTTTAGTACCCGTAAAATATTTTAATTTATTTATAAGCATCAAAATTTATACGAAATATATCAATCTTTTAATATTAAATTAATTATGCGGATTATTGTGAATTTATTTACTATTTTTCTTAATGATACTTGATACAAAAATTGTAAATAATTTTTAATTAATAATTTAAAACTCAATCAATTAAAGTGAAGACAGATTATTGAACATAGATCAATTTTGATGATTATATCTGATATAAACGAGATATCTGTTAGGAGATAGAGTTTCTTTAACTGTTTAATCAGTTATCGAATCAATATAATTCAATTTTTTTATTGATAAAATTGTAATTCAACATTATTAATTTCTATTTATCATTAATTATGTTTCGATATTTTTTTCTTACATTTTTTTTTTAATTTTTTAAAAGCATAATCTGTTCATGAATTTTTAAATAATCGTCTTCTTAAGGTATATTAAATTATTCCAAATTTCCTAAAAATATGTAAATTCAATGATGTAAATAACGTGCTTAAGGTGAAAATTAAAGATGGCAATTGAAGGAAAATAACAAAAATTTATTAATATATAAATTGCGTAATGCATAATGTAATCATTTTTTAAGTTTATTTTTTCGAGCATTTAATGGTTGTAAATTTATTAAATAATCAACATTGCTACTGTATAACTTTTTGCATGATAAACAGGCAAGTCTGATAACTATTCTACTTGATTTTTGAGATTCCATAATGTCTGTTCAAATGAAACCCGTTCGAAACGAGCCACGTGATTAGTTGGCATTTCAGTTTTTGAACGCGAATGTTAAAGTGAAGCTGTATGTGTTGCGCATTCGCGGTGTTCTTGAATTGTGCACTTGCATCATTTTTAAACGAGTGACGTAACGTTGAAGATGGCTGATATGATTAAAAAACGGCCAAGCAGGATATGCAAGCTATAATTCAGTTTTTAACGGTTGAAGAATGCAAGCCAGTGGTGGTAATGGGTGCCCGCATACTGACTGAACACCAGAAGGAATAGCGAATGGATCTCAGCTTGCAATATTTGATGCTCTCCTGCAATGAGGGCGAACAATTCCTGGGGCGCATAGTGATGTTTCACCATTATGCGCTGCAGGAATTGATCGTCCCTATCGCAGTAGCGCATCAAATGCTGCAAGTGAGATCATTCACTGTTTCTTGTGGTGCTCAGTCAGCATTTGGGGCACCCCTTACATCATTTTTAAATGAGTGACGTAACGTTGAAGATGGCTGGTATGATTGAAAATCCGTCCAAGCAGAATATGCAAGCTATAATTCAGTTTTAACGGCTGAGGGATGCAAACCAGTGATGGTAATGGGTGCCCCGAATGCTGACTGAGCACCACAAGAAACAGTGAATGATCTCACTTGCAGCATTTGATGCGCTATGGGGCACCCATTACCATCACTGGTTTGCATTCTTCAACCGTTAAAAACTGAATTATAGCTTGCATATCCTGCTTGGCCGTTTTTTAATCATATCAGCCATCTTCAACGTTACGTCACTCGTTTAAAAATGACGCAAGTGCACAATTTAAGAACACCGCGAATGCGCAACACATACAGCTTCACTTTAACATTCGCGTTCAAAAACTGAAATGCCAACTGATCACATGCGCGTTTCGCATGGGTTTCATTTGAACACACCTTATATATTAATAAATTTTTGTTATTTTCCTTCAATTGCCATCTTTAATTTTCACCTTAAGCACGTTATTTACATCATTGAATTTACATATTTTTAGGAAATTTGGAATAATTTAATATACCTTAAAAAGACGATTATTTAAAAATTCATAAACAGATTATGCTTTTAAAAAATTAAAAAAAAAAAATGTAAGAAAAAAATATCGAAACATAATTAATGATAAATAGAAATTAATAAATTATTTATTTTAAAAATGAAGTAAATATTGGCTTATATTAAATAAAATAAATTTTTAAAAAATAAAATAAATTTTTTTTAAATCTGAAATTATATCCAATTATTATGTTATAGTACATCAATGTGGGTACGGAGTATCTCCGAGTCAAAGTGCTATGTCAGACACGGGTCAAGATAGCTACTTGTGATGTTTAATTGTGTGTTAACTGTGTGTGTCAGTGCTGAGAAACTTTCTTATGTTGCATGTATTGAGTAATGATGCTTATTATTTTTAAGTATACACTAATCTTATCTATATATATTATAAATCTGAAATGCCTGAGAACGTATGTTCGGTTATAACGCAAGAACGGATGAATGGATTTTTATAAAATAACTTTGATTTGTAAATTTTTTTGCTTAAATTCCTTAACAAATAGGTATCGATTATTGGGAATTGATTTTATATATTGTAATTGGCGTAAATTACTTGATAACAATCAAAGATGGAAGATCGATGCTATTTGATCAACCTCATTGGGTTATAACGATCACGTGACATGTTAGCTAGCCGATATCATTAGATTATTATGATCGTCTCCTTGGTAACTGAGCAGTCTCATTGGATCATAATCGACATGTGATTCTTGAACGTGACCATTATAATAATATAATAAAAAAAATCAATAATAAAATGTAGAAATAGCTGTATATATAATATGAAATTATTATTTTTTAAATATTTTTATGTATAAAAATTATTTTGCAATCAGCACATTAAATTGTTTTTTATGTTATTTTAAAAATATTCATTCAAATGATTTTTTCATTACTTTTTATTTATACAGAACAACTAATAGCAAAGCTGATAAAAGAAATAGAAAATTTAAAGAAGCTGAAAGACTCTTTTCAAAATCATCAATAACATCAATAGCAGTATGATGATCTTTTTTTTTAATTTTATAAAGTTTGATTATTAATAATAATGAATTAATTAATGCTTATTTTCTTTTTAGGCTGTAACAGGATTATCAGATAAAGAAGATAAAGGTATGTTTACTAGCCATATTAATCTAATCAATTTATTGTAACTGATTTAAGAAATTTGAATAAGCTAAAAATTATTTCTTTTATATTCTCAATAGAACTTATTGATTATAAATTTGCTACTCACCCTTTTCTAAATGATTTTCAAAGTAAAGTATTTATAATATAATTGCTTAACTTTACTATTTAGTCCAAAATTATGAGAATTTTACTATATATTGGTTTATAGAAGTGATTTTATAATCCATAAAAATATTTTTATTTCAGTAAATTATTCACAAAAAGAAATTTGTATTTATATACATAAAAAAAAATATTGTAATAATAAAGTTTTTATAACAATCTTATTTAATACACAGTTTTTGGTTTACAAGTTTTTTTAAATACAGGTATGCCTTGATTAATGCGAGTTCGAATGATGCGATATTGGATTAGTGCGACTTATAAAAATGATACCGTTTTTCACTTAGTGCGAGCAAATATTCGATTAATGTGAGTTGTAAGCATAGACCAGTCTTACTAACAAAGGTCTATCCCCTTTTATGATGTCAATTAACAAATTAATGTTAATTTTCTGTTAGTAAAACTGGACGAGGAGCAGTCCAAGAACAATCACTTGGCTTTGAAGGGGTGAAACACCAGAAAGATGGGCTTTATTTTCTTTTGTTTATTACCTGATTTTTTTATTTAAAATAAAACTTGTGAAAAATAATTTGTTTTGATATCTTTTGCTGTCATATTCTGCTAGTAAACAAATAGAAAACTTGTTAACTCATTGGTTCATTAACTTCGCTTATTAATGCTATCTGGAACTAATTTAATTTGCTGTCATATTTTGCTAATAAACAAATAGAAAACTTGTTAAAAATTTCTCATTGGTTCGTAACTTCGTTAACTAGTTCTATCTGGAACTAATTTACTGATTCAATAAAGTGGCAGTGCTTAATCGCAAATCGGACTATCCACTCAATTCTTGACCCAGAATTGACAGCCAGGCGGCGCTAAACTTCTGCTTTCGATTTGCTATTTTGGTTTCGATTTGGTGGTTGGTTTGATGATGATATGAGACACAATTCCTGGTAAGTTATTAATTTAGATTTTTGATGATGGTATGAGATGCAATTCCTGATAAGTTATTAATTTAGATGGATGAAAACGATGTAAAACACAATTCCTGGTAAGTTATTAATTTAGATGATGAACAACAATGTAAAAGTGAAAATAAATATATTTTAAACAGTTAGTATTGTGGTTATAAGGACGCAATTCCTGGTAAGTTATTAATTTAGATGATGAACAATGATGCACAATTCCTGGTAAGTTATTAATTTAGATGATGAACAACGAGTAAAATTCGCAATTCCTGGTAAGTTATTAATTTAGATGATGAACAATGATGTAAATGCAATTCCTGGTAAGTTATTAATTTAGATAATGAACAATGATGTAAAATATGAAAATAAATATTTACAATAAACTTAACACTAACTGTTTAAGAGTTATGCTGAAGTTAGCTAATGGCCGGAATCTCACACTTAAAAAGTTAGTGTCAACGATGTAAAATATGAAAATAAATATTTCTTAAACAGTTAGTGCTGTGAGTTTATTGTGGTTATTGGTATGAGATGCAAATCCTGGTAAATTATTAATTTAGATGATGAACAACGATGTAAAATATGATTTGGTAAGTTATTAATTTAGATGATGAACAATGATGTAAAATATGAAATGGTTGGTTTTTTGATGGCATGAGATGCAATTCCTAGTAAGTTATTAATTTAGATGATGAACAACGATAAAATATGAAAATAATAAGTTATTAATTTAGATGATGAACAATGATGTAAAATATGAAAATAATAGTTATTAATTTAGATGATGAACAACGATGTAAAATATGAAAATAAATACAGTATTTCTTAAACAGTTAGTATTGTGGTTATACATCATGAGATTGGCTAATGGCCAGAATCTCACAAAGCAAGAACCAATTACCATATTTTCCATAGAGTTAATACTTCGAAGAACCAATTACCATATTTTACATATAGTTAATACTTCGAATAGTACGAGAAATTCGTGGAACCCATTATTCGCACTAATCAAGGCCTACCTGTATACAGTATCAAAAAAGTTGAAAATAATAAACATTAATTGCCAAAAATAAATGATAAACATTCATAAATACACATTTCAAACTATATATGTAGCTATTCAATACAGTATAAATATAAAGTAATATAGTAATGTATGTATTTGTAGCAAAAATTCCATTGTTTGCTATGAAATTGGAAAAATCAATATGACAGCACATGACTTTCTGCCATGATTTTACCAGCCCATTTTGTAAATAACTTTCATTTTCAGATTGTGCTTAATGCAATAATTCATCTGTATAAAAGTTCATCTACTTATTTGTCAAAAATAATGAAGAATAAAAATTCTTTAAATTTTTCCGCTCCAATGCCTTGGTAGCCAAGACAAGCGCGCACCCGTCGTCCGCTCATAATGCGTTGGCGTGCCACACTGGAGGACCCGGGTTTGTGTTCAGGTCTCGTCCCGGTCCGATGATTCCCATCGTTTATTATCCGGCCCCCTACACGGGTATGGGTGCAGCCCGTGGTTGGAACTGGCCCCGCGACCTTAGTAATCTCCCTGATTGGAAAGGGGGCGTAAAATAAGCAAAATTAAAAAAAAGTTGTAAAAATATTTTTAGTGAGAATAATTATGCACGAATTCAATGATTTATAATAATAGGAAGGTATACAATATTTTTTATTGGAATAATAAAGAAAAAAGAAGTGAAATTTCCAATGTATGAAAAAAGCTAATTTCTTTCATCCCTCAAAAATATTGATTATTAACATTTTCTGATTGTATTGAAAAATGAAAAAATAAAAATAGTGCACATAAGCTTCATTGGATTTCACTAGTTTTTTATGTGCACTATTTTTATTTTTTCATTTTTCAATACAATCAGAAAATGTTATTAATGAATATTTTTGAGGGATGAAAGAAATTAGCTTTTTTCATACATTGGAAATGTTTTTTTGGAGATTT